>JACJUY010005347.1:26601-54248 GCA_014220935.1 Platorchestia sp. MABIK | reverse complement strand
ACTTGAAAGGAACTTTACATCGCTCAAATTACTGCGAGTCTATTAAATTATGTCATATCATAGTGTGCAGTCGATCATACAGTATCATACCTAAGTGTCATATCCATAATATAATGTCATGTCTCTTACATTAGGTCATAAAGTGTCAAATCTATAATATTATGTAATATCGAAGTGTCATATCTATACTATTATGTCGTATCAAAGTCTCATATCTATAATATTATTTCATATCAAATATCAAATCTATAATAGTAGGTCATATCGAACTGTCTTGCAAAACAGAGCCAAATTCACGGTAATTCGCTGTACATGCCGACAACAATTCAATTAAAAGCGGTTATGCAAAACCATAGGTATTTCAACTTGAAACCGATGTATGATCATTGTCATTGAGGAGTGCATTGTGGAACGTAAGCATCCTCTGGAGGAGGGATCGGAGAGGCAACAGGTTTAGGTCAGTAAATTCTGCGGATGCTTTCAGATAGTCCATCATTTATAGATAGACCTTCGGGACTTCCTCTATTTCTCGATCCCATATCGCTTTTTCGAAGTTCAAGCTAACATGACCATTTCTTCCTGATTTTTCCTTCCTCTTTGTTCCCTACTCGCTGCTTCCATATATTGTATATGAGCATGGTATCGTGCATGTGTACACCTTTAGCATCGATTCCTCGCTTTCTTTAGTCCTACTAAATTCTTGCTGGATAACGTATTTTAATGTTCCATTTAAATGCACTCTAGAGTCTCAATCTCGGTAATAATTTGTATTTTACTAAAAAACACGAAGACATTTCGGAGACCAGCCCTAATATTAGTTCAATAAAGACAATGTATGATCAATACTACGCAAGAACAAAATTACTCTCTATAATAAATTTCAAACTACTATACCTGGCAATAAAATAAGAAAAAAGAAACATTTTTCTCATGAAACCATAAACTCTCGAACTAATAGGTTTTAGTCGAGAAAATATCGCGAGTAAAACTTGCGTTAAAAAAATTACCTGCATTGAATTTTATCTACTTTGGTACTTTTTTAAGACAACCAACCCGTGAACAAAAGTCCGTTTTCTGTGAGGATTTTCCTACATCAAGTTTACGCGTCATACTGCGACGCAAAGTTACAATCGTTTTATTTTCGTCACAAGGACTCCATTCCCGAGCTCATTTGCTCCTCTGATGTGAATAAGTATAGTTGTGCGCAGTGTACATCGGCATACGTCGGAATGACGTCGCACAATATTTACGGAGGAGTGGCAAAGGCCCGCGGGGTAAGTTTCTGTACCGCTGAGTTGCTGGCTCATTCTTCTCATTCAGCAATATGCAGCCATGCTGAAACCTGCAGTACAATAATTCGTGAGGCTGATTTTAGAGTGATTGGTGAGTCTTTCAGAAATTTTGACCTTGTAATTTCAGAATCTTGCACATTTTTAGGGAAAAAAAATATTAAAAAATTTTTAGTACATACACATCTCAGATCAAAAATTTATAGACACATTTATTTTCTTTTTTTTCTGCTTTTTTAGGTGTGAATTCTAGAATTTATTTTTGATCGTGATTTTATTCATTCGTTGTACCGATCATACTTTGCATTTTACAGATCTGTTAAATTAATGCAGCTGTACTCTGAAACGTTTTGCGTTCGTGTTTTCGTTTGATAAAATTACTAACTGTGCTAGCATTGCCTTTGCTTATGAATTTTTACTGAGTTGTCATGAAAGTAAAGAACACATCTGTAAAGATAAGTTATGATGAAAATCTTAAAGTCAGATTACTGTTTCAAATTCATATCTGTACAACATAACACCTGCACCATATAAAATAAAGACACACGCCCAGCCGGCCTCACCTCACACGCAGAGTTAGCGACGGGAGTATTTTGAACTGATCACACGCTGGGTTTGGTGGGGTTTGCCGAGCTGGGGAGCGGCTTTTAGGTTTGGGATCACGGCAATGGGGAAGTACTGGGGAATGGTTGAGGAAGCATCGGCTTGCTCCTTTTATAGCTCTGCAGCACCGGACATATGTGTATATACAGCTACTGGAAAATGCCCTCGCCGGTTCCGAGAAGCAGAGCAGGCGCCGCACGTGTTGAGGAAGTGACCGAGGCTTTTTTGTATGGTGTTGTGGGGAGTTGTGGTGGTTATGGTGGTTGTGGAGTGTTGTGGTGGCTGTGTGGTGATGTGGTGGTTATGTGGTGTTGTAGTGGTCGTGGGACATTGTGGTGATTATGTGGTGTCGTGGTGTTCAAGCGGCATAAAGGTCTGCAAATTACCGTTTCATTGACCAGCTGCAGCAGGGCACGATGCCTCATTCAGACCTGCGTTACAAGCTCCTCGCTCCCCTACACAACCACCATCAGTACACGGGTACAGCACACGAGTACAGCACACGAGTACAGTACAATGGTACAACACACGGGTACAACACACGGGTACAGCACACGGGTACAGCACACGGGTACAACACACGGGTACAGCACACGGGTACAGCACAATGATACAACACACGGGTACAGCATACGGGTACAGCACACGGATACAGTACAATGGTACAACACACAGGTACAGCACACAGGTACAGCACACAGGTAGAGCACACAGGTACAGCACGCAGGCACAGCACACGGGTACAGCACACAGGTACAGCACACNGACAACCAAACCAAATCTTTTCTTCTAAATGACTCATCCTGATAGGGTTATTTTTCCAAGGTTAATGTCAATGATATTCAGTCTGTTCTCATATCGTTTCTAAAATATACTCTTAATATCTAGCTCATATAAACTATTTTGTAAAATTAAGCATCGAATCTCGAACGAAAAATTCCATGATCAATTTAGTGCGCAACTAGGTTAATGTTAAATGTAATTATACTCCTTAGAAAGCGTTGGTGGTAGGATGCCCCAGAAGTCACCGATCTTATACGGGCCCACAGGCAGACATACTCAAATTTGACCATTGTACTAGATTTTGAGAAAAAATCTACTTCTGTGTCGCTTGTGGTTAATAAATTGGTTGAAATTGTTTAAAAAGTGTCCGTCAGCTAAGGTGCTGGCAGGCTCTATCGTTTCTAGTCATCCAGTGTGTTAGAAGCGCGAGTTGAAATAGGGTTCGATGCTGATTTTTTGTTTTGAGTTGGGTCGTAGGTTTGGGGCTTTACAGAAAAAAGAAAGAAAGAAAAGTTCAAATATGAAATATTGAAACGTTGGTTTTTAAAATACCTTAACATTAAAATCCTCAATTGATAATAACACATTGGTACGTAGTACCCATGTAAAATGTTGAAACAAAAAATGATTGACAAAAAAGTACAACAAAAATGAGTTCCCTTCGTTGCGTACTCTGATTTTGACCGTGCATTTAAATATAAGTAACTAAGGGAAGACAATCCTTGCAACGCTTAATTGGAAAATCCATTCGTTTGTGCACACTTAAATTGAAATAAAAGCGAAAATCGCGTTCAAATATCTTAACTTAGAGATAATAATTTGCTATTCATACATAGTTATCGTAATCCCTATGCTAATCATTGAAACAAATGATTCAGAGAAAAGCCTAAAAAACGCGTTCCCCTTCGTTGCGGTAGTCGGATTTTGGTAATGCATTTTAATACAAGTGACTAATAAATAGTAATTCATATGACGCATTGCTGAAAACCCTCTCGTTAGTGCGTACTTATATTGAGAAATGAACATACGAACATAGGAACTAGTGATCCGAGCATGAGGGATAGATGTTGAAAGTAAAATGGGCAGATTTGATTCATTTTGCGTCTAGAACTATGAGGTCGACAGTCAGGATTTAGGACAATTTTCACACTAACGCATCAACTAGTTTGCCGAATGATGAGCTCGGAAAGAATATTTTTACAATAACAAAAATTTTTAATGATATTTCCTATTCACGCTAATAGTACTGACACAAAAGAGTTCACCGGAGTCAAAGTCATGAAAAGGATTGTTGTACAATGCTTGTTGTAACATTCTCAACATAGCTGGAACCGTACATAAAGTTAACTATCTAAAATAGTGTTGTCATCATGTTCTCACGAGCGTAAGAAAGTAAAAGTTGCCACACAAAACGAACAAGAGCAATTTAGGACTAGAAGAACAAATTGAAACAATGATGCTCTATAAAGTTATAACATTCGTCGAAATCGTGGCCTTTGTAAATGTTTTAATAAGAACGAAAAAAAGGAAAGGAGATGCTAAAATACCTTCACCTCAACATCCTTTCTTTCTTTGCGGTAATTAATTTGGTGTTGAAAATGCAAATAAATATATGTAACTAAGAAAAGAAATCCCTGTGACACATAGTTGAAAACACTCTCGTCAGGGCGCACGTATGTTGGAGGATGAGCAAACTAGTATAGGAACTAGCAATTTTTTTAAAGAGTAAAATGAACAGATTGAAGTTATTTTGTTCATAGTCATAGTTAAATTCATAGTCTAAGACTATGCGATCGACATTCAGGACAATTTTCTTTTTTTCGTTCTTATTTGTAGAATAGTTTTCCAAAATAATTAGCTGTAAAGGAATAAAATGTTTTACCATAACACAATTGTATAATATTTGCTAACTTCGCTGATGATACTGGCGCAGAAAAGTTCATCGGAGTTAGAGACATGAGGATTGTTGTACAATGGTAACCCTAACATTTGCAGCATAGCTGGAACAGCACGAAAATTTAACTACCGAAAATAGTTTTATCAGAATGCACTCACGAACGAAAGAAAGTAAAAATTGCTAACGAATTACATCTCATTTTTAAATGTTTTAATATGAGCGAAAAATGCTTTCAAATATCGTAAAATTTAGACCTTGACCTGATATTTACACATGGGGATCATAATACTCATGAAGGTTAATTGTTGAAAGAAATGGTTGGGAGAAAAGCACGTGAAAATGCGTTTCCTTCGTTGCGTTGGTCTGATTTTGACAATGCATTTTATTACAACTGATCAAGAAAACATTATCCATGTGTTGCATTGTTGAAAACATTCTCGTTGGTGCACTCCCATATTGAAATTTGAGCTTACGAACATAGGAACTAGAGGAATGGGGGATTAAGGTTGTTAGTAAAACGGGTAAAGCCATAAGAATTTACGTTTTAGACTGTGAGGTTGACATTAGAGGCAATTTTACATTCTTTCGTATCAACCAGCAAGCTAAATAACCGGCTCGGATGGAATTAAATATTTTACAAAAACGCAAAAATTAAATTCGGAAGGTATTAACATTGGCACATAAGAGTTTACCGGATTCAAATACATGAGAAAGATCGTTGTACAATGCTAACCACATTTGCAACAATGCTGGGACAAAACGAGAATGTCGAAACAACCTAAAATAATGTGGTTAAAATTTACTCAGAGAGTACCAGGAACGACACATGATCACATAAGATTAAGAAGAGTATTTAAGGACATGAATATGTACTACATATATACACACACATACACATATATTTAGATACATTCACTTATATACATATTTAAATACTAGCGTCACATATGCATACATACATGTACTTAATATTCACATACAAGCAATCACATTGCATATGCATATTACAAAGATGTCTTGATTGTGGTGTAATGTAATGAAAGATGTGATAAAATAATAATTAGCAACAAAAATTCCTGAATACTTTTCCAGTTCGTACTACAGTTCACACTTATTGTGCAGACGCAAAATAACGGGCTATTTTAGTTTTTAATTCTCCTAATGTTTGAGGGGTTTTAGAGCTCTGGGAAAGTTTGTTCCATATTGTAAGGAGCCTGATACAGAGCTTTCTGCCCAATGTTAGATGAACGGTATTTGATTAAGAAGTCATGTCTTCTATTCGGCTTTAGGTTGGTGACGGTAGAGGGATGGAATTTCACTACTTCAGCATTGCTCTGAGGAAGATATAAAGAGTAGAATACGGATTGGGCTTTGTGCACGAGAAGCCTTTCCTGGGTAGGAGTTCAGCCGAGCTTATTTAAGAGAGGTGTTCCGTGATCACTCTTTTTGAATAAACCTTTGCATACAATCTTAACTGCGTAATTTATGCACTTTTGTAAATCTTTTTGAAGATATTTCGGTATATGTTCCCCATACCAGGTTATAATAATCAATACGTTATAAAAAATAAGGATTGAACAGCCAATAATGTTGATTCTTCGTCAAGCATACTATTTATACAGAGGTAGACATTTGTTCAGGAATTGTTTTCCAATGCAGTGACTGCTAACGTGATTGCGCTCGTTATTTTCAGTTTTGTTAAGAGGCTAGACGAGCAATGAATTTTTTCTCTTTATTTGATTTTCGTGAAAAAGTTTTTGAGTTTCGTTATTTGTTTTTTTCTATTGATCTTAAGAAATTGTTTCAAGGTTTTTGCCAATTTCCCAAATCCTGCGTAGGTATCAGAAAGTAGATGATTGATTGAGAAAGAGGGCATGTCACAGTCAGTATGTGTGTCTTCGAAAGTAACTCAAATTTATTTTTCGTCCTCACATTAAAACGGTTTGAAGTAAAGTTGGAAAAAGGCTTTGCTTTACGCATGTTCCAAACAATTCCGAATCAAGAGCACAATCGAGCAGAGCTTCCTTAACTCACCCATCCAAAGATGGTTGAGTTTCTAAAGCTCTGCTCGATGGCGCTCTCGATTTGGAAGTGTTTGGGCTGACCTGTGCATTAACGTGTATTGACAGATTTCCTTTTTTAGAGCTTAAAGCTACAATTTGTTGACTTTTCATATTACTGGGGTGATGCACAATTCTGCTTGCTTAATAGCTGTTGTTGAAATGAGGGCAATGTGGTGCGGTAATTCACAATGTTAATTTCTTTGCAAGTTGTTCAAGAAAAGAATATTTTTCTTCCGGGGTGAGAGGTCATTGAAAGTTATTGAGTGCGTCATTATTATTAGTTTCAGCCTAAGTTTAAAGTTGAATCAGTTTCAAACCCAAGTTTTTGTACATATTCAACTCGATTTAGAATTGTTGCGCACTGCAAGTATTAGCTACAGAGAAGCTAGAAAGTGCATACTCCATTACAATAAGCTCTATGATATGAGCTAGACCCGGGTGCAAGAGGCGAAGTCCTTGAAAACGTATGTTGTATTTTCTAAACCTAGGCATTCAATTTTTAATTTTTAGAAGGTCATAAAGACGCCCAGGGGATACAGTTTGATGCCACCCGAGCGATTGATGTCCTTTCTTCTGAGTGTGGTTAGGATATTGTCACCCAGCTGCAAAGTATCACAAACAAACAAACATCGACATCTACGGATGCTTTATTTCCAATTCAAGCATGATACAAATCACCTTTTACATTGGTTTTTCAAATGCCTTATAACTAACACCAGGACGCCATGACGCTTTCCCCCCGTCAAAGACCGGTACCCATTTCAGACACTTGGGTAGAGTGGGGTATTGTGCTTGCAATTGTTTCTCCTATACCCAACAGAGAAAATCGCCACCAGCGCCGAGACTCGAACCCGCGTTTCCCGCACGGAGTCAGGTCCGATAGACACACGGCTATGACAAGGTTCTTAACAATTGGAGCTGGCATTAGGGGAAATACTTGCAGGTGCCTCAGGCGTTAGGTAATGAGAATTTTAAAGCAAAAACCTGTTCGGTTATACTCGTAATTCCCATGTTTGATACAGTAGGAAGAATCGACGACAGTGCGCGTTTAAGTTGTTCTGATATTTTATTTGAAAAATGTTGTTGTATGAGACAGATTGTTGATAATGTCTTGAGTTGTTTGTGAGCTCATCAGTTGAGGTGAGTGCATGGACCTAAAAGATACTGCAGTTTTATGCGTTATCCTCTGCACTGACAATTCAGCATTATCTTCGCAGCTTACGCTCTGAGATACTTTACTGCCAGTATCAGTTGATGCTCAAGTATGTTCAAAGATAAATCTATAACCTGAAATGCCTATACAGGATTGCTTATTATTAATATTGTCACAATTTGAAATTTCATGATCTAACCGATTACGCTATTATCGTGTACTAAAGATGAAATTGGTGTTGGTGTCCTGGTCGATGACAAATAATTCTGAGCTATGTTAGTAAAGTAGAGCTGGTGAGATGTTGCGCTATTACACTCGTTGAGACACAGGTGGTAGTGAGGGTGCTGCACCGTTTGAAATTTAGAGTAGCAGGTCGCGTGCTGCTTGTGTGCAAATGTTGGAGCTCGCTTCGGGTGAGCGTATTGCAGGCATCGAAACTTGATAAGTTGAGGTGTTTTTTTAAATTCTTGCAAGCGGCGCTTGAGGGATTTTTACCAATGTCGGATGATCCTGATTTTGTGGTCATCAGTGACTTTAGAGGTTGAAAAGTTCTTGTTGTAATCAGACTTCTTGATCGTTTGAGGCTTTTGAACAAACGATTGAAAGAGTAAGGCATTTCGTAGTTCGCATTTCCGCTTCATGGCTGTTTCAGATGAATTACGTGTTTTTCAGAAAATTTCGTACGGAGTTGTGCTGGAGAATGTAGTCATTTCAGATAGAACAACCTTCTGAATAGTTGAGCAGGTTTCGTATGGATATTTATGAATTTATGTTTCGGGGTGAATGGAGAGAAAGGAAAATAAAATTTGGCTCTCTGAGCAGAAGTTGAATGGTTAAATTTCGACGAGGAGGATAGCCATTGCATTGTGAGAGAGGACTGCTGCTTGTTTTGATTCAAAAATCAAAACACAGATTTTTTAAGTAGGATGGAAGGAAACTTTGAACGGGAAGGCGGTACGGTGTCCTCTTCTCGTCAACCCCTTGTTGACGAGAAGAGGAACAAGAGTAGACACGTTCATCAAGATGTAGAGTGTCTGAACATTTTGACGAAAGTAAGCAAGCCACCTCACTCAGCTACACGAATGCATGTAGAGCAATGTAAATTTTCTGTTTAGCAGCAAAATTTTCCCGTCTTAAGCTCTAAAAATTCAGTCTGTGATTTTCGTATAACGCATCCTTTTCATTAGTTGCTTAAAACCCGTTCTAAACAATACGCTTCTGTTTAGCTTCTGTTAATAAATAGATTCTGTTTAGCAGTTTAATTTCTTTTTACATCGTTTTTCTTCAATTTATGAGGATATTTTTCAGCATTTTTCCCCATAAACGCTGATGATGACCTTGAGTTCGTTTAAGAAGTTCATTTCCAACAGTCTTTTAGAGCGATTATCAGTGTCATAACCTTTATTTTAAAGTTATATTGTGTCTTAAAACCCAAAATGATCATGTTAAAAGGGTGGGAAGCGATTCATAAATTGGAATAATTACGGAAAGCACATTAGGCAAAATTTTCCTATGCAGATGAGAGGTACAGAGAGAGCTAAACATCACAGTATCACCAGACTCTTTCTCTGCTTCCGGAAGGATTCACTCCCTCCTTTCGTTGCAGTAATTTGGTCATATCGTTGGAATATATCGTTTGGAAAATGCCTAACTGATCGAGAAGGAACGTGTTTAGTTTATAATTTGGTAATTCATAAAGTATCACCCTTAATCCAAATTGTGTATGTGAACTAGAATGTTTTACTTCTATGCACCCGTTATTCATATCCAAACAGTTCACTTCAGAATCCGGAGGTCAGCAGCAAAGTAATACGCATTAACTCATAAGTTTTCCTCACGTATTCTTAAATTTACATATGAAAACTCGCCAATTCTCGAAATGGAGCTAACTAATTGTTCGGTGGTGGAACATATTTTTCCGGATCGTAGGAAGAAAATCAAGGAACATCGCTAAGAGATTGGAAGGAATGCTCTGAAACAAATTTTCATGAGTGGAGGCTCGAAAAAATTTTATTTAGTGCTCAAAACAAGGAAGAAAAATCAAGGTTTTCCACGCTTTGATTGGTCGGACAAGGAAATGCGACATAGAGGAAATGCGATATAGAGTGCAGATTTGCTGAGATGAAACTGAGGGACAACGGCACTTCAGAATGGCATGTGTTAGAAACCAGAACATGGCCTAACTTTGTACACTCGTAGCCAGCTTCACTTCGACGGTTTTGCTCATAATTTCCACTGATAGAAGAATTTGAAACAAGGTCTTTATTTCTTTTCAGTTAAAGGGTATAGGTTGGGTATGTGCGTGGTGATGTTACTAGGTGTTTGGTATTCTGTTATTCAAGTGACAGGGTTGTGCTGTGGTGGTGGTATAGTGATGTAGTTGTGATGATGTGGTGGTGGCGTTAAATGACATGTTTGTGTTCTTGTGGTAGCACTGAAATTTAGTTGTGATGGCATAGTGGTGACGTTATTTACGTGACATGGTAGTGTTGTGGCAGTGGTCCAATGCTGTAGTTGTGGTGGTGTGTTTGCGATTTAGTATCCTCGCTGATTAGGGAAGTGGTCGAGTGATTGCATTTTCGTTTGATATAACGGCAGTGTGATGGTGTACTGCAGATGGTCGTTGTTTGGTAGAGTGACTGGGTGTCGGAGTGGTTTCGTAATGATATGCTTGCATCGTTATAGGGCCGTGTGGTGTTATGGTAGAATTTTATGGTGAAGTATCGAGTAGTTTTCTGGTGTAGTTGTGAAGTAGTGTGATGTGATTAGATGGGAGTCTTATGATATAGTTGTGTGGTGGTGTAGTTATGTGGTGTGATTCAGATCTAGTGATAAAAAGTGCATGCAATTAGTGAAGTAACTTTCCTTATTGTTTCAATAATCAGGGTTGATAAATTGGTGGTGACTATTACTGCAATGCTGTCTGATGCTGGTGTGGGGAAAGCGAGAAACTGAACTGCTCAGTCGCTCATCAATCTTGTCGTATTCTGCTTGTGCAAATTGTGTGTTTTGTTCCGAATGCTGAAGATGGGCAGCGTTTAACTCGTAACTTCTCACCTAAGCAACATTGAAGACCACACTTGACTGAGTTATTTCACTGAATCTTGAACAATTTATTCATTCTCCATCAGAGCTGTCGACCGTATCTCGTTCAAATTAGGATGGTTCATTGTCTCGCATTAAAGCCGCCAAGTCTTGTAGCACTTTTATACAGGGTGTTGTGTAATTCGATACACATATTGTAAGCCATTAACAGAAAAATGCAAAATAAAACAATTTTCTTGAGTTACAAAAATCTCAGAAATCCTTCGTTTTCGAGAAATGATGACCTGAAATTATTTTAGAATTCTGTAGGAATAGGCTTACCCTGCTGCCAAAGAGTAAAATCTAACATCTTGCACAGGCTGTTGACGCGGGCATTAAGCTATTCTTACGGGAATCCAAAATTATTTCAGGTCATCATTTCTCGAAAATGAATGAGCCTTGCAGTTTTTTCACTTCTAAAAATCGTTTTATTTAACGTTTTTTCTGTATATGGGTAAAATACATGAATCAAATTACACAACACTATGGATGTCGGTTTGGTATACTTCTGTAGAGCTAAGTAGCTTTGATGAGCAGTAAACTTGAGCCGTCGTAAATAACTATACGTCTATTTCTTTATAGGTGGAGGACACCATGCCGACCAACAACCTGATGCGTCTCCTGATGTCGGCGCTGGCGGTTGGCAGCTGCCTGACTCCTCCTGTGGGGATTCAGGGTACCAGCTCCTCTGATCACGTGGTCGAACGCCATCCGGCCTGCGGGTATAGCTACGCTCTTCCTCTCCAACAATGGTCTCCTGCATCATTACCTACATCGGTTATCAGCTTGGCAATGCTAGGAGTCGACCCACGAGATTTTGACACGCTTGACAATCCGAACTTAGCCTTGAAGGATAGAATCTTCACCACGACATCGAACGCCACAGACTGCACTGACGCCCTCGAATGGAACAATTTCATTGGAAGAGCTGTTCAGGACTTGCGTTGTCCTCATCTTTCGTCCTTTTCCATGCGCTCTGCTTACAATTATAATGAATACAGACAAGCAATAGGTGAATTAGTTTCCTTCAAATCAAGAGATGACGTCATTGTAGGAAGTCGACGTCTGTGCGCCACCTCGTCCAGTGAGTTTGCTTCCAGTGTGGATGATGAAGAAGAGAAACTTGTTCAATTCTTCAAGCGTGGGGGAGAAGTAGTTCTGACAGAGGCTCGATGTCAAACACACATCGTGTCTGTTAACCTCAACACCAGGCCCACCTTCACCCCAAACTTCCATAAGGCTCTGACAAAATTATGCGTTGCAGCCGAAAACCCAGTCGTAGAAAAAAGTCAAAAAACTTTCTCGGATTTTATCGAAGATTTCGGAACGTATTACCAAGACACGACACACTTTGGCTCACGGCTTCTGATAACGAAACTATTTATTAAGAAAGCTACCAGCTCCTCAGAAAAAAACGAGCGACATCGCTGCGTCTCTTCGTCTTTCACCCATAATTTGAGTAAAAACTTTTCATTTGATGATGTTATGGAACAATTCAATAGAGATGTCACTCGGTGTGCTGATACTGAACGAGCTCAGGACGTGCTCAACTCGCTGGGGCTTCCCCTAACCCGCATCATCACCGTGGGGACCGTCCTCCTGCCTGATCTAGACCAGACCCTCCAGAGGCCCGTCCCCATCCAATACAGGCTAGAAAAAATTCACAGAATGTTCAAAGAAGATTGGTTTGACTGGTTGGGGTGTTCTGTGGATGGAGCGGTAATGTATGAGGTCTTCGAAAACATGACATCACTGAAGCGATATGCTTCAAACAGTACGCCTTGCGCTAGAATGGTCGGGTGTGGCTACGTTGGCAACTGCAAGCTGGAAGAGAAGTGTTTCGAGGACAACTCTACAAGCAAGAATTTCAGTTGCAAGAAAGCGTGCGGTTTCACAGCCAATTGTCCTCCCCAGAAAGTGTGCGTTGACGACACCAGCGCGCCTGGCTTCACCTGCCGGGAACCGTGCACGGTGCCTGAGATCTGTGCGTCTGGTGAAGCCTGCTACGCTGAGCACCACAGCCAGCGGGGCTACATCTGCGTGTCCACAAAGCCTGGTGAGTAAATAGCCTCCCTCTTCTCCATTGTAGTGAAAACTGAGCGTAAATTTTTCTAGAGGGTCTCAAAATCGCCCGTAGAAGTATTGTACTTGAGGGTAAGTTTGAAGAATAAAAAACACATTTCAAAATGCATGTTATTCAGAGATCCAACCAATTGGT
Organism: Platorchestia sp. MABIK; assembly: GCA_014220935.1. Taxonomy (NCBI): domain Eukaryota; kingdom Metazoa; phylum Arthropoda; class Malacostraca; order Amphipoda; family Talitridae; genus Platorchestia; species Platorchestia sp. MABIK. Next base: position 41,158 of record JACJUY010005347.1, on the reverse strand, counting down.
TAACGTGCAAGTCAAGTTCGGAATAGCTTGTTTATTTTGAATATTCAAAGTTAAGTAAAACATTTCCAATATTTGCACCGATCTGAAGACTGAAACTTATAAAAAAGCTCTTATAAATAACTTATAAATAAATCAGTGACGTTTAATAGAATTTTTCAAGCGGTAGGATGAAGTACTTTAACAACCATCGCTGAAAAGGCATTGACGAACATTGACAGAGCGGTAATAAAGCTAAATGATGTTATCATATACTGGGTATATTCAAAGTTTGCCGATCAACAAGAACCATGCGTTACTTTGCACATCATTATGATCATTATAAACATGTAAAATATTTTTTAAATGTCATTTATAATTTTTCAAAGGGAAAATATCAGTAGTTGTCTTTTCTCAACACTCTGTAATAATTTGCACAGCTAAATAAGCACTTTAATTAGTTTTCTCCTTCTAATTCCTCACATTCTGTGACAATATGAAAATGAAAGTCAGGCCCTGTGAGCGAATTTCGGCCATAAAACGGAAATTAGTGGTATATATAACCTGAAATGGAGGTAAATTCATACTTCCTAGTTTTTCATCACCATGGTGACAAAACACTGTATCCTCTTCATTGGAACCAAGACTCGGAATTTGATACTTGCTGATATCCGTGCATAAAGTTCTTACAAAGCTTTCGGAATGAATTTTAATCCCTATTCCCTATCTCTATAGAAATATTAATTATATAAGGTAATCAAGACACATATTTCCTGTTTTATGATTCATCTTAATAGGATTATTTACCCTGATGATTGACATAGATCTTCCATTTTATCTAGAATATACAGTTCTCATTAATCCCATATTAACTATTGTTTTGAAATGTAACATCAAATCTTTAACGAATCCATTGATTGATGAGTCAAGCGTGCTATTAGGTTAAAAGAATTAGGCTAAGTATAATAATACACCTCAAAATAGAGTTGATGATCGGATGTCCTAGAAGCTGTTGACCTTTTTTGAGCCCACAAGAAACAATCTACAGATGTATGACTTGAGGTAAAATAGATTGTTTAAATAATGTTGCATTTAGGTATCCAGTTCACAGGTTAGACACGCTGTACACTGTTACATTTGTACGGAGATGTACCTTGTACCTAGTACTGGTAGTCAGGATTCAGAAAATTCCCACTTTTCGCCATCGATCGTAGAGAGTCCATATTTATCTCTCAGTGCACTTGTAGATCGCCTACTATCTCGTTTGTTTGTGTGCTTGCTAGGTTTGTTTGCTAGTGTGTCCCCGGCTACGCTTTCCTTCTTGTAATAACATAAAGCAAAATTCAGCCCCCTGCTTCTAGTTATAATATGGATACAAATTTTGTACCTTGCATTCATTCAAACCAACTGTAAACTCAAACTTTTAATTTGTTAAAATTAATTTAACTAGAAATATTTAAAAAAATGAACAAATTAGCGGCCTATAGGCAATCATCGGGTCACGAGTGGTCTAATTAACCATACGTTGGTATTGTCTCTGGCGGTGTTACAGGTTAAGACTAGTTATTTTAATAATTCGTGCATTACTCGCAATAAAAATTGCAGGTATTATGAAATAAATAGTGAACGATGTGAATATTCAAAATTACCCTTTTAATATTCATTCTGATAATAACCAATTATTGAACAAAAATGTGAATTGATAATTAAACAATTCCATGAAAACAGACGTATTTACACAGTCACAGCCCCGTGATACTTCTTTATTGATCGTTCCATTATCACAACCAGACTACACAATACTTTTTTTGAGGTTCTTAATCTATAGGAGAGAGAATGGGTGAGTGAAATGGATGTATGCTCAGTAATTCAAAGGGTTCCCTTCTTCCCTCTTCTACCCTTTTTATCCGGCATCTATTACCACATGAGAACCCGCAGGCTAATTAAAGTACCCAAGGTTTAGTGCTAGGGTTGAGCCAAGATCTTTTTTCCAAAGTGCGGCGCTTTACCACCCGCATTATTACTGCGCGGCAAAATTGCGGGGTCAGTGACCAGAATCTGAGGTACGAAGTGATGGTTATTTGCGACGTGAAATAGCTGGAATCTGCGATACGAAGTGAAAAGTGTCTAATCCGATGTGACAACTATTTGTGAAGCGAATTTACAGGCATTAGTGGCTTCAAATTACCAGTATCAAGTTAATACAAACAAACTGGGATTTGTTATACGCAGTGACGGAAGTTAAACACGATGGAACATATTTGTGAATCGAAGTTACTGATGTTTGTAGCAATAAATTACTGGTATCTTTGATACTCAATAGAATCTGTTTTAACAAAGTTACTAGTATATGTGATACGAATTGAAGTTGAACAGAATATCGTTACCTTTATTTTGCAACATATATACCACTTTATCGTAACAAAGCCTTGAACATGGGGAATATTTTTTTGCCACCTGTTGAATTAACAAAATGCTCTACTTATCACACTTATTAATAAAACGCAGAGTATTTCATTAATATAAATAAATCTATATATATTTTTGTGTGTAGTTACTCCAATGTTATTACTATGGGAATCTGATAGAAGACATCAAATTGGTTGCACCTTGTCTCTTTCACGCTCTTAAAGGATGCTTACTGCCCGCATCTGTGATACGAGTTTCATCAGAGCACAAGTACAAAAATATTTTAATCACGGGAACTATTAGGATGAAATAATTTGTTGATCATCCACATCTGGAAGATTTGTTTAAAGAAAATATCCAGTCAGGTCATTTTTGACGGGTCGTGTACACTAGTAATGGTGTAAAAAGCTGTGCACACAGCAACCCACAATGAATGAATATATAAAATGTATTGCAGCTCTGGATAACACCAATTTATAATTAATATTCAAGGTGGAACTCTGTTAAAATTCTACCCTAAATTTGACGGCACGAGTATTATTTATAGCAGAGTTAGAAACTATGTGACAAATGAAAACTATGCGTAATTTACTCTTTGCTGAAATTTTCTTTATTCTTAGGATATGAAAAAAATACAGTGCTGATGAATTTACCTTACAAGAAAAAAATAAAGTGGCAAGGAAACTTGAATCCATTGTTATGGAAATGTAGCTCATCGCTGGGAAATGAACCAATTTTAAAAAATTATTACTGCGAAATTTTTTAACCTATTCTGGCCCTCAATTAGTCTTATTTGAAACTGTCAATTGTTGTAATCTCAAGTAATTCATAAATATAAATTTTTTGATGCAACTCTTATGTATGTGAAATGTATAAAGTGTTTGAATCTGCATACAGGCACAGCCGTGATCCTTGGAGGCTGGCTGGGCTCTGACAGACAGCAGACTGTGGAGCAGGTGAACCTCAAGTCCTTCCCTGACCTACCGGCTCCTCTTACCACTAGTGCGGCGGCGACGTCAGGACAACACGTTGTTGTGTGCGGGGGATTCACGACAGATGGACCAACCAGCCAGTGTCTCAAGATGAGCATCAACTCCCCGGGCAGTGGATGGGAGGCCATGCCTTCAGCTCCGATGGCCATGGCTGGACATACCGCAGTTTCAATAGGTCAGTCCGTTGTCTGGTTCATCTTCAGACGTCAACTCGTCGTTTTTGATGGCGAGACACAGAGTTTTTCAACTCTCAATTTGAATTTGCATGTAAACGACTATCATTGCTCGGTCACAAACAGAACTCACGCATACATCGTGGGCGGTGGCCGTAACGGGGATGAAATTTGGGTGAACGAGAGGTCGATGGACGGAACTGAATGGCGGCAAGTTGCACGCATGACACGAACTCGATCACGTCTTGCATGCCTCTGGTACGGCTCGAACATAATGATAACCGGAGGACTGGGTACGCGTTCCGATATCGAGATGTTCAACACGGAGACTGCGGAAGTGTGGGCGGGACAACATCTTTTGACTGGATGAGAGGGCCATCAGATGATGTTGCTCAATGGGAAGGCAACTGTGATAGGAGGTCGGGATGACAATGCGGAAGAACTGAACACGTTTGAGTCTTTTTCGCTGGAGTCAAATCGATGGGAGAAGCTGGAGAGAACTTTGTCAAGTCCAAGAAGTTATTTCACTCTTGTTGAGGCTTAGGGAGAATTTTTACCTTTTTACCTGCCTTGCACTGAATACTTTCTACGAGATGCCCACCAAATTGCCCAGTGGATTTAATCAATAGTGTGTCGTTGGATTGCTTGAAAATACAATGAAATATTCTATGCTTTGAAATTGAGACATTTTACGGTCAACAAATGATGAACATATTTGTTTCATTGTCACACACGGTCAATTTTGCCTATTTTTGATTGTATTCGTACATATGTATTGCTGTTGCACGTTTACAGGTTCCGCGATGTATGCATTTGTGAGTGCTGATGTGCTCTCAAAGATTTATTACTCGCTTATTTTGTTTTATAAAAAGTGCGGAGTGGACCTCAAGTGTTGGTGTTGCACATGTGCACACAAATGCGGCGCCGCCATGTGCGTGTGTCGAACGCACACGCCATGTGCGTGTGCGTGTTGTGCTTGCCGCCCCTGTGCCTCACTTACTGTGCTGCTAGTGCCCAATGTTGGTGTTCTGGCAACTAGTGTACGGGGTCTTGCTAGTTTTGTTGTGCTTCTATTCACTAGTGGCTGATTGTTGTGTTTTGTGGCGATTGTCAGTAGAAGGGGTTACTTGCTATATTTCATCAAGGACCATTACATTAGTTAGTCATGGGAGGTTTTGCTAAATTTGACTAATGCTCACCAGTTAGTAATGAAGTCTCTTGCTGTAAGTCACCAGCACCTACCTACCCGTTAGAGGCACAAAGAGTTCGCGTCAGACTTGCTCTAAGTAGCATTTGATTTTGTTCTTTTGCTCTGCATCTTACGGTCGGCTTATGTGCGCTGACTTATTTACTCAGCGTGTTGATTTATTTACTCCCTGTGTTGACCCATTTACTGTGTGTTGGCCCATTTACTGTGTGTTGACCCATTTGCTGTGTGTTGGCCCATTTACTGTGTGTTGACCCATTTACTGTGTGTTGACCCATTTACTGTGTGTTGACCCATTTACTGTGTGTTGACCTATGTACTGTGTGTTCACCCATTTACTGTATGTTGACCCATCTACTGTGTGTTGACCCATTTACTGTGTGTTGACCTATATACTGTGTCTTCACCCATTTACTAAATATATTGGAACTCTAATAAACGCTCGTTTTTTTCAAACTTTCAAAAATATACGGCTATCTGCTTCTCAATAAAGAAATTCTCTAAAACTTACATCACTTCTATATTTGACACGAAAGACATTGTCACTTTGATATTAAAGCTCATAAAACATGAAAACATATATTTAAAGGGAAATACGAGAACTCTTGTTTCAAAATGCTTGGTAGTCATGCTATGAAATGAATGGTATCAACGATACACAGATAGTGTTTGAAACCTTTGAAGTCTGTCCTTCAAACCTCGTTAGTTACACCCTAGCCTATTAAACCCTCTTTCTTCTACAGGGTGTCTTCACAAATGTATCCACTGACCGATGTATGTGTATATGATACCGGAACTATATTACAGTTGAACTCCGTTTCATTTCTTTAGCTTGTATTGGTATCATACATACATATATCGGCCAGTGGATACATTTCTGTGAACACCATGTATGATTTCATTAAGTTCATGCAAGTTTGACTCCAAACATTGCCGAAAGAAAACTCCCTCCCGCTGCCCCAAAATTGGCTTCACCAAATCGCTTGCTATCAATGAAGGCTGATGCCCCAACTTTTAGCTTCACCGCCGCGGCGGTCAGGTGATGACAGCAGGTCGCTCTGGCGGAGGTGCTGGGAGAGGAGGTCAGGCTGCGGTGATCGTTTGTCCACGTAGAAAATTGCGGCCAATATGTGGAAACTGAACCTGGATTTAAATTCGAGTGTTCAGCAGCCGCAGTCGGAGCAACGTTCCTTAGCTGAATGCGGAACGTCTGAAAACGAATGGAAGAGGCAATGAACGCAGGATTACAATAGCAGTGAATGTAGAACTGACAATTTGGTGGACAAATGTGCATGTGTGGGCCTTTGTGACTGGAGTGACGCACACGGTCAGGCTCATACATCAGGCACACGTGCACAACGCGCGTACATAAACACTGACTTTTGGACTCCTGAGAGACACGTACACAGAAGTGCAGCATTCAACCACACAACACTATAACTTACGCAACGCAAGCACACACACGAACACACACATAACAAGCACAACCAACATTCATTGCTAGTGTACATGACCCGTGAAAAAGGAAACTATTCGAGAGTTTCCTCAAACAAGTTTTAAAATATGGATGACAAACAAATATATCCATCCTAATAGTACTCGTAATAAAAATATTCTTGTCCTTGTGCACTGGTGAAACGCGTGTCACAGATACGGTCATTAGGGTGACAGATACGGTCACTAGTATCACAAATGCGGACATTGGTACCACTGATACAGAACTAAATATCACATATAAGATCATTTCCATCACATGTACGGTCATTAGTATCACTGATACGGTCATTGAGCATCACATATACGGTCATTAGTGTCACAGATACAATCTTTAGTATCACAGATACAGTCTTTGGTATCTAAGATAAGGTTATTAGTATCACAGAGACGGTTATTAATATCACAGACACGGTCATTGGTATCACAGATACGGTCATTAGTATTGCAGATACGGTCATTAGTGTCACAAATACAATCATTAGGATAGCTAGTACGACCATTCGTATCACAGATACTGTCATAAGTTTCACAGATACGGTCATTAGTCTCACAGATATTGTCGTTAGTGCCACAGATGCGGTGTTTAGCAACACGAGTGCGGTAATTAAGCATCCTCATGCTAATGCGTTCAAGGAAATTTCCATTGTAATAACATCGAAGAAATTACGAACAAAAATAAATTCAATAATTTATAAATTTATAAACATAAGAAGACATTTGGCGTTTTTATGTAACATTGATATAATTATATAAGACAAAAACTGGTGCGCAAATGAACTCATTGGTACTCGTATAGGAGTCAGAGATCAACTCCAGAAGCCAACATGGGTCCTGCGAACCAGGCGAAGTAGCGGCTGATGTTGCTGCGCACCGTGTACAGGAACTTGCCGCTTTGGTGGCCCGTGATAACGTAGTCATCGGCCAGCAGCAGGGCGTAGCTGCGAGATTATTAATTTTAGAACAATTATCGACAATTATTTAATATTACATGTGGTGTAGGCCCATTTATTTTCCGATTTTCAGAATGGTTTTGGCAACATCAAATCAAGTGGTGTTCTGACCGCGGTCTTTTCCGATTTCCAGAATGATTTTAGCGACATTTAATCGCCTGATGTTCTGACCGTGGTCTTTGGTTTGGGACTTGCTTCTTTCTAGAGATGGGAGCAAGAAACCGTAGTCCTATTTCAGCATAAACTGGGGATGGGCTACGTCGGCATTACTGTACAGCCCGCTGTGCTGAACGTTCACGCAATCGTTTATTGCGGAACTTACGGTTTCAGATAGGATCGCAGATAAGATCTCTTTTCCTACATGCTCGTTGAGAGTTCGCTTGCTCGCTATGAATGCCTCTTTGGCCAAAAGCATCCTGATTGCTTCTTGGTTGCTCAGCACCGTAGCCAGAGACAAAATTGCTAAAAATTATACCGTATTTCATGACATTCTGTCACTGTTTCATACAGAACACCCTGTAAAACACCTAAAATAAGACACAAATGCCACACAACATGTTTGTTCTTGGTGAGCCTACCATTGTTTCCCTATTCCTCATAGAACACGTAAAATGAGACAGAAACCTGTTGTATCTCGGAATGTGCATTGTGGGGTGTGCGCCGCCGGATGTCTTTATCTCGCTAGGCTTCGGATGTCTCTGTCACGATCCGTGGGGCGGAAACTACCCGACCGCCGGAAGATCTTTGTTGCTTGCGCTTGCCTGACTTCCGGGCAAGACTTTTATATAGAGGAAGCTGTAAGCAATGGACCCAGTATACGAATAAGCATCATGCTGAGCGTATCATTCTCCTACTCTGATAGCCATTAAGCTACCGATCCTGTAGTTTGCAGCTATAGCTAAAATACATCATATTGTGTAGAAAGAAACGACACAACACCCCACAAAGCACACACTCTCACACTAAGTTTTCTATTGCGTTCGTGTACCTCATAAAAGACAGTATAAAATATATAATAAAACACAAACGCCACACAACATGCATATTCACGGCAATTCTACCACTGGATCTAGGTACATCATGGGACACAAAGTAAAACTCTTANAAGTGTGCAAGATAAGGGTTGTCTTGCACGGGACTCTGGTAAGGAGCAAGGCTGGATTTGCGACAAAACAAAATTATATGTAAAAATTTGAAAATACGGATTCATTAGTTTGTTAGAAATGTTACAAGATGTTTGCAAGGATTCTGAAACTGTCTTTTTTGCAGTATGAAAAATCATTGACTTTTATTCTTTTAAAATGTCTGAGAAAATTAAAAAAAAAAACAAATATTTCCCATTTTCTCAAAAACTAAGGCCAAAATCAAAAAAGTTACGTAAGCAAATTAGGTTTTTTTAAATACATATATTGCGCAAATTTCAGAACAATCGGTCAGAAAATTAAAAATTTCTGGGTTGTTCCCCTTGACTTAGCCTTAACATCAAAAGGAAACCATACATTAAAAGTGGTGGCAGAGAACCGATAATTACCGAGAGGAGTCGAAAAGGAACAGCAGAAGGCACTGAACTAAGATTGATGGACTCAGAATTCAGAGCTTACTATATCTATTATGTCTGAATGTTATATAGTTAACAAATTTGAATGTTTGCAAATAAACACATAAAACATATTTTTTTGTAAAAAAACTGCTATAAAAGTTTTTTCCATCACTACACCTACGTGGCAAGCTTAAATTAGGGTTTGATTTCAAATGCGAGTCTTCTAGTTATTCTGGTTTTGCTCCAAAAAATAAAAACTGCGTTTAGAGGTGAATCATAAGGAAGGATTTATATTGAAATTGGGTTTCCGTTCTGAAAAGAATTTAATGAAGCGACATGAAAGTGCAAAATAGAAGGTAAAAAATTGCACAATTGCGAGTTGTGTGGGTATCTTTCAGTGTGCAAGAGTGTGAAACACTAAAGCAGAATGTACAGCAGAGAGAAACCGTTTAGGTGTGAGCTGAATGCATTCACCACAGCTTATGGAAGTAGCTTCAAGTTGCACCAAGCCAGCAAGCACAGCATTGGGACACTACTGAGATGTGAGCTCAGTGACTATTTAGCTGTGAATAATTATTATTTGAAGATGCACCAAGCTATCAGGCATAAATTAGGGAAATCTACTGAAATATGAACAGTGTGACTACTCTATGGGTTAGGCTAGGAACTTGAAATGGCACCAAGCTAGGAAACATAAATTAGAGAATGCCCAGATTTGCGAGCTGCTGGAATATTCTACTTGCTGGACTAGTAATTTGAAAATGCACCACGCTAGCAAACATAAATTAGAGAATCAACTGAAATGTGATCCGTGTGACTATTCTACGTGTTGAACTAGTAACTTGAACATGCACCAAGCTAGCGAGCATAAATTATGGAAACTCCTACAATGTGAGCTGTGTGATTATTCAACTGGTTCTAACAGTCAATTGAAGCGGCACCGAGAAAGCAAGCATCATGTAAAGAGGCTATTGAAATGTGACTAGTGTAAGTAACCTACTGCTTTTAAGGATAACTTGAAAAGGCACCTTGCTTCCAAGCACAGCATGGGAAGAAAGCTGAAGTGTAGCCAAACATAAATTAATGAATCCACTGAAATGTGAGGTGTGTGACTATTCTACTTGTTTGCGTAGTAGCTTGAAACTTGATCAAGCTAGCAAGCACACCTGATGAATGCGGAAGTGAAAGAAACGACGTCAGAGTGCCCTGTGTGCGAAAAAATTCAGCTTAATTGGCAACATTTAATAGACTGGCTCGCCATAAGCCTTGTGAAACCCCTGTGAATTTTCACTGTTCCCTTCACAAAGTTTCAATGGTGCCGAATTGTGTTATTAATTGTATCGTGAAAGGAGCAGTTCACAGACAAGGATTTGATCAGGATTACTTCCTCATAACAATTATTCCAGCCAACCCATATCTTACAGAGGTGGTACTGTTAGTATACTATAACAAACCTACTCGAGCATAGCCGGAATGCTAATAAGAGTTGGATACGATAGTAGAACTATCACAGTTAACCTCTGGAGCTTCAGTAGCAATCAGCACAATAATCATGGATATAGCAAAATCCAAAATATATTCCACAAGGTTGACAATACCACGCACCTCTACAATATCCTCCTGGCTCTTTGTAGCACTTATTCAAGGTTTAGGCAGCGAGGGTGAAGAGCAGGAATTATGGAAAGTAAAGTAAGAATGGATAGAGCAAGTTTATGAGTAAATAGAGGCAGTAAGTACTTAGTCAACCTTGAAAAATACTAAGCACACTTGGTAGTCATGAACTGCTGACGCCACCAAGTCCAGAGGGCAACTGGCTAGCGGGCTCTTGCAAAGTGTTGCCAAAAATGTCCCTAAATAGTAATTTATATTTTACACTACATTACATATACCCTCATGGAGTTGCAACACATTACATAGTATTAATGAAAATTGATAACATATTGCTCATAAGGTTATTTGAATTGTTGTCAGTGGGTATAACCAACGTAGGTGGGCGTCCGCTAACATATGGGTTTTTCTTTTTCTTTTCGTGTGTTTGTCTTGAATTGTTCTGAGTTGAAAGTGTGACTGAATCCGGCCCCCTCGATTTTTCATGGCCCACCACCCCTTATATAAGAAACTTGAGAAATGGGTGAAGTGTCCAACGAGTCCTCATCAAGGATTAATGGAAGATTCACAATTTCTACACAACGAGGGCGCAAGAGGAAGTTCTTTCGGCGAGATGGAGACAGTAATCAAAATAGCAAGTACTAAGGAAAGGATTGAAAAAGCAGTATATGCAATGCTCAGAGAAATTCGAAAAGAAAATGAGAAAAGCAAACCTGCTGACCTGAGTGCCAGTGAGATGGCTATGATTGAGAGCCAGTGCTGTTGGCGGAAATTGGAGAAGCAGTCTTGTTGGCTCAATCCATCACTCCAGCGTACCCGAAACTACCAGAACCAGATAACAAAAAAGATACAAGAAATGAGAAAAGGAATTACGTCCCTTTGATGGTGAACAAAGAAAAGTACTTTCATAAGTATCTCTGTCACCTTCAGCACTGGAAAAAAGAAGACAGTGAATCTTTTTGACCTCCCTAAAAGAATTGAAGTGATGACTGGCTTAAAACCAAAGAGAATTTTCAACATGATCCGAGAGATGATGATGCTAGAGGTTAAGGGTGAAGAACAAGCGGAGATGATTGTCTGTCTAATGTGCGTGAAAGGTTACACAGTGCCAGACAGCTCAGAATGGCCGATTTAATTATTTAGTTTGCCTCACACACATCAATTACTTCGACATAACTGTTACAGCAGAATTCAAGACTGGACTTCAGGAACATTACATTGTAGAGGAAGTTACCGAAGCAGCCTTTATCAAATCAAAGTATCTGGAGTCCCAAGCTTGTCCAATAACCTTCAGACAATCGCCCGTCCCATACAGTATCTACATCTCATGAGAAAGAGAAAACACCTAAGTATACCCATTCAAAAACAAACGAATGAGGTGCTTTAATTTTCAAGTATATGAACACACCGCCTGGCGTTGTCCCAATCCTCAGCAGTTGTGTGCAAGAAGTGTGCCGAGGTGAGTGACTCCTCTCTTAACTGCACGTCTGAACAGCTGAGGTGCCCTCACTTCGGGGGCATCACTCGGGTGGAATGTTTCTGTGTGCGAGGGAAGTGGAGTAGAGATGGTTGCCGGGTAATAGTAGAAAGTGAAAAAGTAAGAATGAGACGGGCGAAGCAAATTAAAGAAGTTACAAGTGTGCCCGACCAAGTGTAACCATCCAACAAGTTCATCACCTACTTCGAATGCAAAATGAACGAAGCTCACAGACGGAAAATGTCTCCGTGGCTCCTTGAAAAGTGCATTACTCAACACCTTCGCAGTAAACCGAAAGCGATTAGGCCCGCAACAAAACGGTATTTAAAAGCAGCTACATCAACTGAACCAATTACCCGCCACCGTGGAAAAAAAATCTTAACTCTGCAGTCCAAAAGGGTCTCGTATGTATTTATGCATAAGGTTTAAACAACTTCGAAGAATTCAAGAAAAGTTTTGGAAAAGTGTAACCTGCAAGATGCGGTTCTTGCAACTTGGATGAAACCTCGAAACCAATTAGCTAAGCCTATTATAGTATCGTTCAGGCAGCCCTTACTTCCAAAATACATCGACATTCCAGGGGAGTAAGCAAAATCAAAAGTTTATGAAATAAAACACAAACATATGTTGGCAGTCACAACCTTTAGTCTACCATGGTTACAACGCGCAACGTCCCAGATTAAATAGAGGTATCAACCAAGAAGAGAAACCGTCAAGAAGACCAGAAAGAAACATTGTAGCTCCGTCGAAGCAGGAAGGTTAGAAAAATCAATGAAAAGGACTGGGGAAGCCGTAGACTGTATTCCATGAGTGATAGTGAAAAGCAAAAGAAAATGGAAGTAGTATGTAGAAGCTCTCAGGCTGGAAGACTTTTCACCACAACAGTCAGCCTTGACTGCGGTATAGCAACATTTGGGAGAGAAAGAGAATTAGGAAGAATGAAGTCAAGAAGGATTTTTCATGAGTGAACGCACGAGATTCGAGTGAGGACAGAAGAAGACAGAGATAATTACGAGAAGGAATTGTAAGGGACAATTGTTCAAAATCAAGGAAAAAAGCACGAAGGCAGGCACGTAGAGCCTCAAGGGAAAAGTACCGAAAGAGATTTCCGAGGGGGAGAGAAGATGGGAAGAAGTTTGAACGACGGACACATTGTTAAGATTTGTTNCTGCGGAAATAAGGCCTGTAGCACATGATCAGCTCAGGCACTTCTTTGTCAGCCAAAAATGTAGCCATAACTATCAGCGGGATGCCGATGGTGTAAATTACGGTCCTGTTGTCTGATATTGGTGGGTCGTCATCGTTATCTACGGCGCAATTTCGGCCTTAGTTTGTAAGAAAATGTGAAATATTTGTTTTATTAAATAACGTTCTCAGACATTTCAAGAGCATAGAAGTCAATGAGTTTTCATGCTAGGAGAAAATCATATGCAGTTTTGCAATCCTTGTAATATTTCTAACAAACTAATGAATCAGAATTTTCAATATTTTTCTTTTTATATGCGATTTTCGAAGTGATAAAAAACACTTTTCATCATTTGGACTGTGCTAAAAAAATTGAAGATAAAAATTAGAAAAATTGAAACGTTAGTTTGTTAGAAATGTTACAAGAATTCCAAAGCCGTCCTTGTTTTTTTCCTAGCATTAAAACTCATTGACTTCTATGCTTCTGAAATGTCCTACAGTGATGAAAAAATCAAATTTTTATCTTTTCGAACTGTGATAAACAAAATTATATGTAAAAATATGAAAATCCGGATTCATTAGGTTGTTAGAAATGTTACATGATGTTACAAGGATTCCGAAACTGTCTTTTTTGCTGTATGAAAAATCATTGACTTCTATTCTTTTGAAATGTCTGAGAAAATTATATAAAAAAACAAATATTTCCCATTTTTTCAAAAACTAAGGCCAAAATCGAAAAGTTACGTAAGCAAATTAGGTTTTTTAAATACAAATATTGCGCAAATTTCAGAACAATCGGTCAAAAAATTAAAAATCGCTGGGTTGTTCCCCTTAACCTAGCCCTAACATCAAAAGGAAACCATACATTAAAAGTGGTGGCAGAGAACCCATAATTACCGAGAGGAGTCGAAAAGGAACAGCAGAAGGCACTGAACTAAGATTGATGGACTCAGAATTCAGAGCTTACTATATCTATTATGTCTGATTGTTATATAGATAACAAATTTGAATGTTTGCAAATAAACACATAACACATATTTTTTGTAAAAAACTGCCATAAAAGTTTTTTCCATCACTATACCTAGGTGGCAAGCATAAATTAGGGTTTGATTTCAAATGCGAGTCTTCTAGTTATTCTGGTTTTGCTCCAAAAAATAAAAACTGCGTTTAGAGGTGAATCATAATGAAGGATTTATATTGAAATTGGGTTTCCGTTTTGAAAATAATTTAATGAAGCGACATGAAAGTGCAAAATAGAAGGTAAAAAATTGCACAATTGCGAGTTGTGTGGGTATCTTTCAGTGTGCAAGAGTGTGCAAGAGAGTTTGAAGATGCACCAAGCTAGCAGGCATAAATTAGGGAAATCTACTGAAATATGAACAGTGTGACTACTCTATGGGTTAGGCTAGGGACTTGAAATGGCACCAAGCTAGGAAACATAAATTAGAGAATGCCCAGATTTGTGAGCAGCTGGACTATTCTACTTGCTGGACTAGTAATTTGAAAATGCACCACGCTAGCAAACATAAATTAGAGAATCAAC
>JACJUY010005346.1:44419-55863 GCA_014220935.1 Platorchestia sp. MABIK | reverse complement strand
ATGATTTGGAAAAAAGTAGACACTAGAGTTCAATTGTTTCTGAGCATAGGTTTAGGAGGTGATTTAGTGTATATAACAAGTGTACATTGTTTAGAAGATTGCAGTATGTGTTAAGTGCACCCTAAGGTTGCACTTGGTGGGGGGGAATGTAATGGGGCAATCCACCAGTCTCCCAAACCGTGTTTGCTCGGGAAATGGTGCAATCTGCCTGTTCCCCTAACCCGTATTTTTCTGTTTCAGGACAGATTATTAATCAATGTAAAATTGTAGAGATAAGTGACAAAGTGAAGGATATAGTAGACAGGTGAATTATTCATTGCGGCATCACCCAGCAAGGGTAAGAATAATAGGTAGGAAAAGGATCAAAAGTAGAATATAGGTTTTTTGAAATATTTATTTGTAAATGATATTGATTATTTATTAGGTAAACTTGAGAAACTATGTACTTCATTGCTTGTGTTATCATTAGAAGTTGTTATTTATTATGCAAGGCGGATTGGCAAGAAGACCTCCAATCAACCTACAGTCAACCTCCAACCAGAGAGAGGAGCTGAGACTGACGGCAGACATCAGAGCCATCATCCAGAGCTCTGAGTGTATCAGCCAACCCTTGAGGCCAAGGGACAGCCCACGGCAACAGCCGGTTCTTTCTTGAACTACCCTTCCCTTTGGAAGGCCGTTGCTGTGTTTTGCCGCTGCCGTCCCCGACATCTGCCACTGCTTCACCTCGGCATCTCTTGATGCAATCTGGCATCTTGCCACTGCTGCGCCTCCTATCGCTCTGTACCCCTGTAGCGCTGCGCTGCTGCTGCTGCTGCTGCCCTTGCACTCGGGCAGGTCAGCCATTGTTGCTGCGCGGAAAGTTGCCCTAGAGTTGCTGCTGCGCCAGATGGTGCTAGTATAATAGGCCGCTGCATTATAGTCAAGAGCATTTATTTTGTTAGTTATTTGTAAGTAGGTAGGTTATTGCTGTCTACTCCTGGTTATTGTCTGTATATGTGTTTAATTATTTTTAAGGTGTATTAATAAACAAAAGAATGAGAATAGTAATCCCATGCCCTGGGAGTGTCGGCTTATCATTCACCTTGAGACAAGATAGGAACATAGATAGGTCAAGCACAACCAAGGTATATGAGCGCTAGCGATCTGGCTACACATGTTGATGGTAGTAAGCTTACCTGCCCCACAACAGCGGCCCAAGTCGGACGAGGAATTGCGACTGTGAAAAGCTTGAAAAGTGCTGCTGCCTCCCTTAAATTTGGTGCAATTCCTACCTACAAGCCTCAAAAAGGAAGGCCAAGATCAACCTCAAAAGCAACAGACTATCTTTTAAAAAGAGAGTTGTTGTGAAACCCTTGAATGACTGCCACTGCACTGGAAAAAATCATCCTGTGTTTCTTGGAGCTGTCTCAGTGAAGACCATTTAAGAAAAACTCCAAAAATACTATATTCTTCCTACCCAAGAATCAAACAATGAATGGGGATCGTTACTTACATGATTTAGAAGATAATTTGCTTTCTTTCATTGAGATTCATGATTAAAAATTTTTATGCAAGATTTGGCTGAGTGTCACTGATGAAAAAGGTCTTAAAATACCTCAAGGACAAGGAGATAGAAAGGTTTGAATGGCCAGGCAATTCACCTGACCTCAACCCCATTCAGAACTGCTGGTCTTATTTGAAGAGAAAGCTTCAAGACCAAGCTGGACATAGGACATGGATGCCTCTTACTTGAAAAACCTTGCTCATTCCATACCCAAGCGTCTTAAAAGTGTAATTGCAGCTCAAGGGTATGTGACTAAGTGTTAAATTGTAAAAAAATTTAATTTTGTGAATAAAATTAAAAAATAAATATGAATTTTTATTAAAATCACCTAAAAAATAGACAGGGTATGAACTCTTTTTACGCACACTGTACTTTCATAGCCATTACTCTATTTAGCTACAGCTGAATAATGAAGCAAGAGTTGTAATAATTTCTAAAGAAAGAAATACTCTCCATTTTGTTTATGAGTGTACTCATTTAATACACATTCTTTACAGTGGCAGTTCCTTGTCTGGTTGCTACCTGATTACATTTTTTCTCTCTGGTTGTAAGCTCAATAAAATATAGTTGAAGTAATTTTTAGAAATAGCTTCTTAAGCGAGTAATTAAAAGTATCTTATTCGATGCTACATTTTTAACTTCATTGGTGTTCGTTCAATGGTCAAAATGTTTTCCATATCCTTTCTGAGTCAGCATTTCATGTGGCTTTTGAGAATGTGTAAACTAATTTATTGCAATTCAGTGATTAGAAACATGGTGTTAGTTTACATGGTTTAAACGTGCAGATGTTGTTGAATATTTCCCAATTAGTATTGAGCTGGTGCATTATAAATAAAAATAAAAGTACAATTTTCAATACCTTGCTGACTGCACACTTGAATTAATAAGATTTTTAAACCACTCGTTTAAGATGTGGGATTTGAAGGGACCGCGTTGCATTGTGAAAAACACAACATTACTGACAGGCATAGCATTAGTGCAGTGCAGTGCAGTGCAGAATTGCTCCTTTGATTGAAAGTAGTAAATTGATGTTCTTGTCCGAGCTTGTATCTTTCCTGTTCATTTGCAATAGCGATTGAAGTTGATTTCGTCAATCCAGATGAGTGTCCTGCATGTAAATTTTGAGTGTAAACTTTTTCCATGAACTTAAGTCTCTATGCCTGATTCTGTTCATGTGATTGATAACATTTTTCCCACATTTCGCGGTGAACAACTTTCCAGTAATTACAGTTCTTGCACGTTTGGCTGTGAACAAGTTTACATCTTATCAATTGTTAATAATGTTGTGTAAAGAGGTGGGTGCTTCTTGTTGACTAGCGGCGACTCAGTGCCTATAGGCGTTAAGGTGGCTTCCTATGATGACAAAGGTTAGTGGATAAGAAAGAAAAAGAATGACCTTGTTTTTTAATAAATTTGAATACTCCCACCCTAAATTGTTAGCCTAAGAGATGATCTAGAAAGGCTCAGCAGTCTTACAGGTCCCTTTCCCTAAACCCACGCCTTGCCAGGCTGTCGAGCAACTGCAGTAGATAGGTGCCTTTTACGATAGTCACAGCCAGAAGGTCAACTGGAGAGGCCTCAAAGCCAAAAAAGGCATCCCCACTGGGTCTTCTAAGTCTACGGACAGTAGCTCGGCTTGACAAGAAATTGGGCTTCTTGTTAAAGTGGTGGCTTTGATGTGCACAGGGCTATGAGAAAGAGAAAATAGGAGTTTGGCCTCACGGTACAAAGTTAAGAGAAAAGTCTAAGAAGGGTGTCTTTCTTAATCAATTATCGTGGACATTGCAGTTTAATACATAGAACTAAATAACTGCAAGCTACGTTTGTCTCCAAGAAGAAAAAATATTTCTGAACTGACTTGAAAGATAGAATTCAGTAACCTTATAAACACCCAATTTGATAGCTCACAGTAAACAGGAAAACGAAACAAAATTAACACTGACAACTTCCACTACTTTCGTTCATCAACACCAACTCAAAAGAAATGGCAGCCCCAAGTCATAAATATTCACGTCACGCTTCTGCTCGAGAAGCATTCGAAATGAAGACTCAATGTGCCAACAAAATACTTGTTGGCCTTATAAAAGTGCACTTTGAAAATAAGTATAAATCTACATTTCAAGATTGAAAATTATCATTCAACACTTTGACTGCGACTTGACCCACCTGTGGTCACTGAGGGTATTTTTATAATGCTGCTGACCAAAGTGCAGTCACAAATCCAATTTTCATACAAATTTAATGAAAACTGAAGACGCGATCTATTTAAAATGATCTTTAAAATTGGCTCTAATTTGAGTTGAAAATTGAACTTCAGTTTAACCCATCGCAATAAACTTGTTAATATATTCCACGGATCCCAATCAATTTTGCAAATGAGGTTGGTTCTAGAAACTTGATGTTGATTTAGATAAACTTAATTTCCACTTTGAGGAGCTTGATTTTCATTTTCAGGAAAGGGATTTTCACTGTGAAATAATTGCATTTGTAGGAACTTTTATAGGTTATTGAGTTGCACTTTGTTGAGTGTGATCCCCTCAGGGGGATACAACTATTGGATCTGTGAGAATTAGTGCTTCCTGGGGGAAAGTGTGAGGGCCCGAGCTGAGAATTAGGTAGGCCTTCTTTTTGTTGAAATAAGATTTTCTTGTTTTGTTAAGGACCACCTTTTTTCGGTCTACTGTCAGCATCTCTGACGTTCTTCTTCAACTTTTATCTTATTTCATGAACTTCTTTCTCAACTTACTGTTTCTAATAATAATACTGTTTCCACTTACTACACCTAGATTCCTCATTCTCTTATCTCCATACTTAATGGTGCCTTCCTCCTTCCTCTCTTCGATATGCTCTTTTTTGCAGCGGTTAGGGAGGCTTAAACTAGCTTATAATCAAATCTGTTGAGTGTGATTTTCTGTTGGAGGATATTGATTTTCACTTTAAGGGAATCAGGCAGGGAAGTGGTATAGTTTACCGGAAAAAAATTTTGGTAATGAGTTCAGTATGGTTACAGCATCACTGAATTGTGCAAAATCCAAATTATTGTATTTCATTGGTTAATATATAAAAGCACATTTTATTCTCAGATTAGTCGAGCTATTAAAAATGTGAGGTATGTGGGATACAAGCTTCATTATCTTTCCAATTTGCCTTATTTTATTTTTTCAGATGTAGACTCAGAACTGATGTTTCCATTTGAAAATATTTTTAATTCAAACCAAGAAATACTCGTATGTAGTATGTAATGTTCATGTATTCAATTTACAGTATTTGACATTATGAACGCAACTTATAAGTTATGTACATAATTTTAAGTTTTGTTTAGTGGCAACGTTTTTTGTCTTTGTAATATTAGTATGAAGAAAACAGATAAACCAAACCAGCAATCAACTATCAAACTGCATGTTATTTTGTAATGGGATTGGTAGTTTTGGAAATACACATAAGCCATAGAACGCAACAATTTTATTGGTGGTGCTGATGTGCTTTAGACCTTCACAGAAAAAGACTACTACACTCATGTTAGAACAAAATTGTAGCAGCCCCAGAGCGTGCCTATTTGATCTCAAGGCTCATAAATTCTGGGTTGAGACGAGTTTTCCTGCACCTCTTGCCTCACTCTGTCGAGGCCACTCTATGTAAGACACGTCCTTGAGAGAAAAGTGTACTCTGTAATGTTTCTTGGTTTCTTTTATTGAATGTGCTCAAACTTATATCTGCCAAGATCTTAAATTCAGACATATAAATGCTTCTATCAGCCCACTCACAACCTCTGATGGGTCCACCGTAGTGAGAAGTCAAGCGTTGAAAGTATCCCCCTTGGGTAATTACAGTTGTTGTATCTATGAGAATTGGTGCTCTCAAGAAAAAAATGTGTGGTCCTAAGCTGAAGGTTAGGTAGGCCTTCTTTGATTAGAATAGATTTTTTGTTTTGTTATGGACTTTTTTTTCGGTTCACTGCTGTCCTGTTTTTCAACACTTGCTACTTTCTTCTCGGATTGCTATCTTGTTTCATAAACTTCTTTCTCAACTTAAGGATTCTATGCACCTTGTGTAAGATCCTGCGTTCTCTTACTCCTTTTATCCTGATCAATATAAATTTTTTTAATTGAAACTGATGTCATACTGTAAATCACTTGTTTGTAAGTCTAGGATACTTGGAAAAATAATTTTAAAATTCCCACGTTCACAGGTTAGGTTACAGGTCATGGGATTTTTTGTCCCAATGGTGTTTTGTGAAGGTATCATACATCCCACTGGGTTTATTGAAAACCTGTGGGATGCGTTCGCCCGACGGGAGTGAAAGGATTGACTCCATACTATATAGTGTCTTCCTTCGTCCTCTTTGGAACGCCTTTGTTATGGTTTGGGAGTCTTACACTAAACATTCAATAAAATCTTTGTTACGAACCTACAACTTTTGGTTCACTGTTGTCCTTTTTTTATACATCCATTACTTTCTTCTTCGAATTCCATCTTGCTCCATGAACTTCTTTCAATTTTACGGTTTCAATGCACAAGGTGTGGGGAACACACCTCGTGAATAGATTCCCCATTTTCTTGATTCCGTACTAAATGGTGTTTTCCTCCTTTCTCTTTAAAGAACACCTTTATAGTGGTTAGAGTTGCTTAAGCTCACTCATAGTAAAAATATTATCTCCCATCCTGTATAATTTCAGGGAAATTTTTTCACCAGGGAAAATTTTAAAAAGTTGAACTTGAGAGTTATGAAATTTCTCGATTGAGAATTTCTGGTGTGAAAGTGGACATCGTTTGATCGTAGCATCTGGACATTCAAGGCTTGAGATTGTCATGGTTTGGCTGGACGTTTTGATCTGGTCACATTTGTCCTACTCAGGTGTGTTTTGACTGGCAGTGCCAAACTCACGGTTATTCAAAGCTGAATTTTTTACTAAGCTTACTTTCAGCAATTCCTGGTGCAAGGATGTATTGTGCGCTTATACTTTTTAGCATGGAACTTCGCCATTTTTACTTGGGCTGATTTTCTTATATCAAGTTAACTGCCCCCTAGGACAATTTCATGCATACTCAGTGACTGTGTATCATGTTTTTACAATTTGAGGAGGCTCATTTGTTAAACCATTTTCATTATTTTTAGTGGGGTTTGGTGTATTAGGTGTTTCTGTCGTACTGGGTAAACAATGATCATTTGTGTGTGGCATTGGCATGCAGGACGAAGTGCGTGTGGTGGAGAGGTTTGACCGCACCGCCGAGCTGGGCATGGTGGTGGAGAAGCGCTCTGTGCCGCTCTCGAGCATCCTGCGGCACCTGCAGCAGCGTCTGCCTGTCATAGTGCTCACCAACGCCCGGCTCCTGCACTGCAACGTGTGCACGTTCTCCTCAGCTCGCGCCAGGATGAGGGACTGCTTTGCTGTGGCCTGCGACGTGCCGTACCAGGGCCACTTTGTGCTGCTGGTCGGCTGCGACCCGCATGCCGGCCTCGTGTACTACGCGAACCCAACTGTGGGCAAAACTCTCTGCTGCTGCTCCTACCAGCGCATGCAAGATGCCAGGCTCTGCTACGGCACCGATGAAGACATCATATTCATCGACCGCACCAGATAATGGCTGCTCAACTAGTGCTCTCTTGTCAAGTGCCATATTTCTATAAAATGAGATGAATGGTAAAATGGTTTTTTGTTAAATGGTAATTTTATAATAGTGGAACGCATATTAAGCTGGTGAATTTTTGGCATATTCTGCGGGAATGTGTGGATATTTTCACCACATTTCGAATGAAGTATTTTATAACTTTCAGGTATCGCATTCAGGAAATGGGGCGTGTTATTATTTAGTAGACTCAACAGATTTACTCTTTTATTGTAAATCTGAGAATATTATGAGCCGTTCTGCAGAAGTTCTCTATCATGTATGGTTCATTAAGTTTATTGTTGCAGTGCATCTCTTGAAGTGATGAAACGTCACCCTAAATTTTTACTGTTTTTGTTGCCATATTTACTCACAATTTTATTCAAATAATTCATTAGAACATATTCTTTTTTTAGTATTTTAACTTTCTGCGTGGGAACCATTTTCTAACCATGAAGCTTTTACGGAAGCAATTGATCCTAATTGTAATATTTTTCCTTCATGTTTGTGCGTTATTGTGGCAGGGAACATTGGCATAAAACTTCTGGGCTCCGCTAGTGAGGAAATGGGATGATATTTGTTCTCGTCATATTCTTGTGGAATGAGCCTCTTACAGTTGTAGCTCTAAATGTTCCCCTGGGGGTACAACTATTTTATCTATTGAAACTAGCGCTCCCAAGGGGAATATATGAGGTCCTGAGCTAAAGATTAGGTAAGCCTTTTGTTGAAAGAGAATAGGTTCTTTATTTTGTTACGGACCATCCTTTTTCGGTTCACTCCTGTCCTGTTTTCAGCACCTACTGCTTTCTTCTTCAACTTTTATCTTGCTTCATAAACTTCTTTCTCAACTTAATATTTCCATGAACCTTGTGCATAGATTCTGCATTTCCTTAACACACTCACTGCGCTTACGCGGTTCCACGGTAGGTTTAGTTAGGTGGGAAAAAGCTGAATTGTAAAGCCGTCTTAACTGCTTGATAACATTTTTATCCATTCTAAGAAGCGGAAAAAACATAATTGCACAATAACGATTCAACTTGTATGCCATAGTCTAATTTAAATAAAGGTAGGGAAAAATTTGAAATGCTTTTCATTGATACTGGTACGTAAATAGGGAATTTACCTATTGGGATACATATGTGTTCCAATATGCAGTTAACATGTTCAATCGTTCTAAGTGGTGTCTTCTTCCTTCCTCGGTTTGGAACACCTTTGTTGCGGTTAGGGAGGCTTGAACCAACATCTAATTGAAGCCCTAAATGTTCACAGCTGAATTTTGTGTTGCGTTTGTTACTCTGCATCTGATGTCCCGTGGGCCTCCTTAGAGTGATGCTGACCTTAATTCTTATTTTCTGTGCCTTGGCATCGTCACGTGGGGCCTTATGTTGGCTCTTCTACTGCCCTCGTCAGGCATGGTCCAGTTGCTCTCACATCGGGCCACTGTAGCTGCAGCTAAACTTTGCTGTGATCACCATCATGACAACCGAGATTGTGGTCAGTCTCTTAACCTAATGTTAACCTATGTTAACCTATAATTTTGTAATTTTTGATGTAGCTGAATTGAAATGGTGGAATTTTTTGCTATCTCCTAATTGCCATATTAATAAAACCAGTCTTTGTAGACCAAGAGAAACTTCTATGTTCAAATACTTTATATAGTCTCAGTCATACAAACTACCTCATTTATTTATAGAGGTGCATGGGGAGTCAAAACTCGTCGTGGTCTGAACCGAGAGTAGAAATCGTTATTTCGTTTCAAAATGCGCGCACAAATTTTTTGTAAAATTTTAGTGTAGAGTATTAGCAGCTGTTTTGTGTGTATTTTCATGCTCAATTTTTTTTAAATTATACCTGTAAGAAAATCACAGAAGACGACATTCTAAATGTCACTTAACATCACTGAGCGTAGCTCTTTATATAATGGATCAGGCTACTGGATTTCGTTAAAAATGTTTGTTTTTCATTCGAGTGTTTGAGCAACATTCAAAATGAGTCGTTGCGAATTCATTTATTCAGTATTTTTCATAATAATTGGGCACAGATTTTGATTGCCTTTTAAGAAATAGAGTTTTGTTTCTAGTGCGGCAGAGATGACTCGGTAGTTGACAAATTTGGTTGTGAAGCTGAATTTTATTTTAGCAGCTCAACTTTCGAGTATTTCTTACAACACTAGTGACTGCTTAGAGCATTTAGGTAAAGAATCTTGCCTGTGAACTAACCCCAATGACTTTTCAAATACATTTTAATATTTTACGTAGACTCAGTGTAGGTCATGTATTTTTATATGGGACTTCATTGATTAGAAGTTGATGAACTAATCAAAACAAATTTTAACATGTACTTTTAGTACTCTTATTGAAGACTTTATGGATATTTTGCGGCATCATTGCAAGACTGTCATAACTCAAAAATTTTAAGTATAGAGTTAAAATGTTTATAAGAATTCTGAATTAATTCTGCGTCTTTTGGCAGCCAAGTCGTAAGTCTAAGTGCATTTTTGGCCGAGAGATGGCGCTGGGAAGATTTTTAGTCTAAATGAAAATCTCGGTGCATTGTGACTTAGATATTTTAAAATGCTTCTCTTGAAAAATCACGAAATTTGAGTTGCGACATTAATTGATTGATTTAGCAATTTAAAAAAATAGTTTAAAAGTGTGCGTTAATTACGTGTCACGTGTGAATAAATCCCTGTATCCTTTGATGTGATGATTCTGCAGATATTCCATCTTCTATCCCTGGAGGTGATGAGAGAGCTCATGAAGTTCCATTGGTTGTCTAATACTAGTGTATCTGACTTCTCAGGTCCAGACCCAACTTTCTTCTTGTGTCGGTTTTGTGTTTGTTTTTCTGTAATCCTTTGGTGCTGAATGTGTGGATCCTTTCTCGGTTTCAAACAATTGGATAAACAATGTCATTTAATAGTTAACACTGAATGTTACATTTTTGTGTTTTACAATCGGTTATGTACTCAATGAAGTGCTACTACTATAAAATACAATTTGTTTCAGCATGGATAAAGCGTTTTTACACTGCTTAAGGGTATCCTCTGCAAACCTAAGAAGCTTAAACTTAGATGTAAAACTCACACATCCAATTTAGATGGCTTTTCCACTTATGTGTACTTACAGAATCTCAAGTCCAATGTTCCATTCTATAGTTTGTGTGTGCCTCTCGATCAGTATTCGCATAGTTCTGCTGAGTTTTCCACTGCTGTGATGCACGATTGGCACTCATTTGTACAAAGCTGTTTTACTGCTCACGAGTTTGATTTCTCGATAGAAATTGCTGATGAACCTTTGAATACGTGAATTTTAATGAATGCTGTTGTAATATATGCTTGTTGTTTTGTCTGATTGCAATTTTTCCGATTCATTGATTGTTAATTTTTGATTTGAGAAAGCAAAAAACTCTAGCTTATTTTCTACAAAAAATGTGAAGGAATTGACCTCGCGCTCAGAAGAAGTAGAACAATAACATGTCAGATATCTAAACCACTATAAAATATGAAATTACTTCTCCCTAACCAAGCAACAAGTAAGAGACGCGTGGGATATGTTCGTTGTATCAGCGTGAAGTATTCTTTTTTATCTCTTGAAACGAGTTACCTTACTCGCGAATCCAAAGCAGAGATTGACACTTCAAGCTAGTTTGAGCTCGCATTTCGGCCTTCCGTTTATGATAGGATTGTGTACGAGTTTTGCGTGGGCTTGAAAAATTACCCGAACCCGTCGCATTTTCTGATTTTGTTTGTGTTCCTTGTAAGGGAATTAATTACTACTCCGGGAAGGACATACTCTGGCAAGATCGCAGAACCAGCAACCCTTGTTCCCTAGTGCTGATGTTGCCTTAATCTTCTGGATTTCATATCTCTTCCCCTCTTCCAAGAGGCTTATTCTCTGTTAGTTATTTCTTCCACATAATTTTTGATATTTTTTTCTGTCTTGCGTTCCTTTTTTCTCCTGCTGTAATGATTACTTACCTTCTTTTTCAAGTTATTGATACACCGCGCATATAAATGTATCGCCCGTAGAAGAATTCTGCAAAATTCTAAAGGCACGTCGCTCATACGTTTCTTCCACTCGGTTCGTTTTGATATTTTCAATAACTTGTGATCATCGCTTTCTATGAACTTTTGTCTCTTGGTTATTTCGTGAACACATCATAATAACCTATTTATTTTATGCTTTAAAATATTACATTCGTCTTATCGTTCTGTTCACTCTTTTTCTTCATTGTCATACACCGTGTAATTCGGGCCTGACTCACAATTACATTTTTAAGTCAACGAGCG
>JACJUY010005346.1:21203-33441 GCA_014220935.1 Platorchestia sp. MABIK | reverse complement strand
TTTTATATACAAGAAATTTTTATTTTTTACCGGACGAATTTGTCCAGTTGGGCAGTAAAGGGTTAAAATCATGAAATTTGGCCACGTAAGAAAATGTCCAGAGTAGTGATGTACCGATATATCGGTATCGGCAAGTATCGGTCATTTTACTGGTATCGGCAAAATTTGGCCGATACTTTTCAATAATACGTATTTTATAACGAAAATGAAAGGCATAAATCGTGAAAGTAAAAGTATCTAGCCAAATAATACCCGTTGTGTGTTTATTTATCTATTTATTTATGTATTTGTTTGGTGTCCGCTTCTTAAGAAACATAGGATACCTGAGTGTGCGGTATCATGGATACCGAATATCTCAGTGTAACATTGAATGATGGCCCTTACATGCATTGATATGTTTGATATTTTATCAGGATAGCTTCTGATAGGATAGGTAAGGACAGGACAGGACAGGAAAGGTTGAGTAATGTTGACGAAATTTTTTCACGGGTCTACCTAGCTTAACGATGACATTGTCCATAGAATTTCCATGGGTCCTGCTAATCCCTAAAAATACCCTTGGTTAATATGTTTGGAGTCCGCTTCCATTTATCTGTCATGCTCATAAATGTAGCCATAATGACCGTATCTGTGATACGAGTTTCACCGATGCGCAAGTACAATAATATTTTTTTTCGCGGGTACTGTTATGATAAATATATTTGTTAGTCGTCCACGTCTGGAAAATTTGTTTAAGAAAGGTATTGAATCCCGTCATTTTTGGCGGGCCGTGCACACTAGTAATCAACTAAAAAGCCTATTCATGCCTAGTAAATTAGTTAGCTAACTGTGGAATTATAGCGTTTAATCAGGCCCGCTAACTGAATTTACTACTTTTAACTCCCGATGAGTCACGAACGGTCAGTGAGTGAAAGCTATGTAGCATGAGTAGTGAAAACAGTAAAAACACAGTACTGACATAAAATTCTTTTACTTTTAGAACTAAAATCTATATAGTTTGGACTAATTTTCATTTCTTAACGTATGTGACAGGCTAACAAAAATGAAACCAAATAAACAAAGTTGAAGGCGCATTTTACAGTTTTTGTAAATTTAATATAGAAGTAGCTGAAAATTTTTAAATTTTAATTCAGCATGTAAATCGCCGTACATTACGAATCTTGCATTTTTCTTCTATTTTAAGGTGTTTGAAAAATTCACGAACAATCATATAGTTGGTTGCGTATTTACAGATCTTTTCGGTTTTGGGGCCCATCGAATTTTAATGTTTTCTTTTAGACAAATTATGTATTTTGGTGTGGCAAGCACGAAAATGATGACCATTTTGTGGAGAAATTATTCATTAAGTGTTACTAACCTAACCAAGGGTAGAATTTCAAACACCTCCCTGTTAATCATAGTGAAAACTTGGTAGGCCCTGCAACAGGTGCACACACTCAAATGATTGTGAGTGCGTAGCATAGTCTAAAAATGGGGAAAACAAACGTCAGGGAGGCACTCGCCGCCAAATGATGGACTCGTATCAGTGTGAATTTGAGCGGCAAAAACGTACTGAGAAACCGCTGTATAAAATATTAATGGATTTAGCCAAAATTTCAGGCTTAATAAATAATTTCTCAACAAAATGGTTTTCATTTTTGTGTTTTTCACACCAAAATACATAGTTTGGCGAAAAGAAAATATTAAAATTTGATAGGCCCCCAAACAGAAAAGAGCCGTGTTGGCTTCTGCACTCTGTGTGTGTTAGTACGTACTAGTACGCGTACTACTTGCGTTAACGCTGCTATTTCTGAGACCAAGTGCTACATTATATCACTAGTTTACGCGTATAAATGGAGAAAAATATGTTTAACTAATTTAGTGGGATAATAACCTCAGTTGGCAAATAAAGATTACTAAATAGTGAATACTTACATACATGCTGATAACGGTATCACACAAAATAAAGCGGAAAGATGACGTAATCGAAAAACTTTGTGGGGGAAACGAATCAAACGATATAGTTAACATAGCAGGATCAATTTTATCATTCCTAATCGAAAACTTTACTGTCAATATTGTTATATTGTTAGATATATTAATAAACAATTTTATTAAAACACCCATGTAGGGCTTATAATGATTTTATTTTAATATAAATGCAAAAGTATTGGTATCGGAAGTAGTAGTAGTAGTAGTAGTATCGGTCAAAGTATCGGTATTTCCAAGTATCGGAGTATCGGTGTCAGTCTCGGCCAAAAAATGGGTATCGGTATCGGTCAAAAAAAATTGTATCGGTACATCACTAGTTCAGAGAGAAATTTTGGTGATTCCTCACCACACAAACTCAAACAGACTGTAAAGGAGTGTTTAGTTTGTCTTGTGCAGGACTTCATTGAAACTTGGAAATTTCTGAGTAAAACTATAATCCTCAAACCTCGCATTTATATCATTCTCAGTCAGGACTAGAGCAATCAATCACTAAGAGAGTATTCAATGATAGGGCAAAAGAACAATATTCAGTGATGAGCCAAAAGAACAATATTCAATGAAAGACCAAAAGAACAATATTCAGTGATAGGCCAAAAGAACAATATTCAGTGATAGGCCAAAAGAACAATATTCAGTGATAGGCCAAAAGAACAATATTCAGTGATAGGCCAAAAGAACAATATTCAGTGATAGGCCAAAAGAACAATATTCAGTGATGAGCCAAAAGAACAATATTCAATGAAAGACCAAAAGAACAATATTCAGCAAAAGACCAAAAGAACAATATTCAATGAAAAACCAAAAGAACAACATTCAATGATAGATCAAAAGAGCAGCATTCAAGGAAAGGTTGGGAGAACAATCAAAGATGTACCAGACCTAACCACAACGTGAACAAGAGATACAGTCAAGGGCTACAGTTTCAGTAAAAAATAACTAACCTGGATGTGATGGTGTGCTGGGTTTCCCATCCACCATAGTCTGGAAAAAATAAACTAGTTGTAACAGCGTCCATCAAAGTAAGAGAAAATACCTATTTTTTTAACACCAGGACTTAAAAATTATACCGCTAAAAAATTTCCATCACACAATCACAAAAAAATGTTGCTTTTAAACAATAGAGGATGAAAAATTTTAATTATGGCCATGACAGGTGCAACTTTAGGAAAATAACCTTAAGAAGGAAAAAAATTATGCAGAACTGTGAAAAACCAGTCTTGATATATTAGTTAACACAATTAAATACAGATAAATTTTCAGTGGTAATGTAATACCTTGGCACAATAAAAAATACAATGGTTGGTATAGATATTTTTAACACCTTACAGTCTTACACCATTGGTAATGAGGGTAAGGCATAACCAGAGATGGAAACAATAACATAAACATGTAGCTCTACACATCTTGAGAATTAATGCTTGTATAACTCAAGTACTCATTGCAAAAAAATATTACATATTAAAATAATAAAAGTCAACAATTTAGTACAGGTTCCATTTGATTAAGCAGAAAACACGTATTATAATGAATTTTTCAACTTTTTTTGAAACCTTATAAAATACACAATTTACCACACCCATACCTTGGTTATACAGACCCTGTTTTAGCAGATTTCAAATTCTATGGACAAATTCTTGAGCTACCGATTTTGAAAGTCGCGCACACTACGGACAAAATCCGTTAGTTTCGAAACTGACCGCTAGGTAACGGGCAGTCGCCTCGTTGGCAACACTGTTTCAGCATTTGCATTGCATTGCTTTCAATTTTTGCCCCTTTTTTCTGTGTTGAGCTTGATTTCTTGCATCAGTGATTCTCTTACTTTATTATTTTGTTTATTTACAGTGTATGAGTATTTTTCAGTGTCAGATTGGCGGTATGCTTGATTAAAAGTACAGTTCTTTCTCTTTTGTAATATTATTGATATTAGCCACTCGTAGCATACGGTATATGTATCTGTCAGATGCTTCAGACAATCTGGACTATTGGACAGGGGTTCCCCCTTTTTGTCTGTAAAACCACGGTATGGGTGTTTTCATAAAAGCAAAAAAAGCATGTAAATAAAATTTTTGTCAAATGATAACTTAGCATTGTTACTCCTCTAACTGGCAACAGCTCTGAATAACAAAACAAGAGTAAAAATAATTTGTGAAAAAGAAATAATTCCATTTCGTATTAAGTATACACATTTACACGTATCTCAACATCAGTTACTAAGGTATTTTCTTCAATTAATCTTGTCTGGATATCATCTAGCAATTTTTTCCCCTCTCCTTGAAAACTATTAACACAAGTGTAATCTTAGAAACTAGCAGGACCCATGGAAATTCCATGTATAATGTCGTCGTTAAGCAAAGTGGACCAGTGAAAAAATTCCGTCAACATTACCTAACCTATGCTAACCAAACCTACCCTGATAAAATGTCAAACATATCAATTTATGTAAAGGTCATTTATTGTTACAATGAGGAATTTGGTAACCATGTTACTGCAAACTCTGATGAAAGCAAAACGGACGGACTAACTGAAAGCGTAACGGACGGCCTAACTGAAAGCGTAACGGACGGCCTAACTGAAAGCGTAACGGACGGCCTAACTGAAAGCGTAACGGACGGCCTAACTGAAAGCGTAACGGACGGCCTAACTGAAAGCGTTACGGACGGCCTAACTGAAAGCGTAAAGGGTGGACTAACTGAAAGCGTAATGGATGGACTAACTGAAAGAGTAAAGGACGGCCTAACTGAAAGCGTAAAGGACGGCCTAACTGAAAGCGTAAAGGACGGACTAACTGAAAGCGTAAAGGATGGACTAATTAACTAAGAAACAAGCAGATTATTATTTAGATAGAGCAAGCAATCCCAAGGTTTTCATCAGATGCTCTGTTTTTGACTCAGTTCGTTGCTTACTCTTTTATCCTCCATTGGATGTAACTTTTGTAAATGCTTTTAACTAAACAATTAGGGTTCAGTAAAAACAAGAATGGTGCCGGTCAAAGAATCTGGATGCACAGATGTCATTGAACATTTTCCATCCAATCTATGAGCTGGTTTCCAACTATTAGAAATGAAAAAAGAATTTATTAGACCTACCTAACATTTAGCTCTGGATCTCATAAATTTTCCCCCGGGAGTGCTAATTCACATCAATACAACAGTTGTATCCCCTAAGGGAATTGAAGTTTATTTTGTCTATCCAGATGAGGGTTCTACCCGTGCATCTTGCATGAAATTTTTTAGCTACTTCTATTGGTTCTTTTCCTCTTTTTTACATGGTTTTACATGTCAATGATGACTTTCCTTAGGACTTAGTCATGGTTTCACCTTTGACTGATGACTATATTTTACCTATGGCTGTGAACAACTCCCATCCAAGCAATTTGTAATTACATTAAGACATACATTGAAAGATTTCTGACGAGTGAACTTTCAGTTGTTTACAATGTAATAAAAGGATTCCCTTTGACAGCACTTGATTATTACAGATTAGATTATTAGTTAGTTTAAGCCTCCCTATCCTCAACAAATGAGATCCAAAGAGAGGAAGGAAGAAGGCATCATTTAGTATGAGTTAAGGGAACGTAGAATCTATGCAGAAAGGGCATAGAAACAATAAGATAAGAAAGAAGTTCATGAAACGGGAAAAAATTGAAGAAGAAAGTAGTAGGTGCTGAAAAACAGGACAGCATTGAACTGAAAAAAGATGGTCCGTAACAAAACAAAAACCTATTCTATTTTAACAAAAAGCCTACCTAACCTTTAGCTCGAGCTTTCACATAGTCCCCCTGGGAGTGCCAATTCCCTTTTGAAATTGATTCATTTCACTGGCAGCTTAAGGGAGAAAAATGAGGTTTTGCATGCTGGATGTTTCAATTTCTCTACAATATCTTGACAAGGTTTGAAGGAAATATTATTGCATGAAATGCCTGTTTAAAATATATGCCACTGACTCACTAATATCAGTTGTAGTAGCTTGAGTTACATAATAGCAGTGCTTCATCTTGACAGCTGAATTTCAGATGTATTATTTTTTTCATGCTTTCTCCGCAGTTTTATTTTGCTGCAAGAGATTCAACACCTTAACCACGATTGGTAAAACTGAAGTTCAATATTCAACTCAAATTTAAAGTTAATTGTAACCAGCAATTTTGAAAATAGCTATCACTAATGGGATTATGCCTTTGTTTAGCTTTAATTAAGCATTTATGAAATGGAGTTTTTGACCACTGGACAGTCAGCAGCATTATGAAAATCCCCTCCATGGCCACCGATGGTGCATGTGGCAGTTGAAGTGTAAACAGTGCACAAGAATTTGGTTGAATGAAAAAATTAATTTAATCTTATTAGACTCTACAAGTAGTGATGTACCGATACCATTTTTTTGGCCGATACCGATACCCATTTTTTGGCCGATACCAATACTCCGATACTTGGAAATACCGATACTTTGACCGATACTACTACCGATACCGATACTTTTACAATTATATTAAAATTAAACCATTATAAGCCCTGCATGGGTGTTATAATAAAATTATTTACTTATATATCTAATAATATAACAATATTGACAATAAAGTTTTCGATTAGGAATGATAAAATTGCTCTTGCTATGTTAACTATATCGTTGGATTCGTTTCCCGCCCAAAGTTTTTCGATTGCGTCATCTTTCCGCTTTTTTTGTTTGATACCGTTATCAGCATGTATGAACAAACAAGTATTCGCTGCTAAGCAATTTTTATTTACCAACTGAGTTTATCATCCCACTAAATATATTAAAAATATTTTTCTCCATTTACAGGCGTAAACTAGTAATATAATGAAGCATTTAGTCTCAGAAATAGCAGCGTGAACGCAAGTAGTATACGTACTTGTATGTACTAACACACACAGTGTACAGAAGCAAACACGGCTCTTTTTGGTTTGGGGGCCTATCGAATTTTAATCTTTTTTTCGCCAAACTATGTATTTTGGTGTGAAAAACACAAAAATGAAAACCATTTTGTGGAGAAATTTTTTATTAAGCCTGAAATTTGCCTATATCCATTAATATTTTGTGAAAATACTGCGGTTTCTCGGTACGTTTTCGCCACACAAATTCACACAGATACGAGTCCATCATTTGTCGGTGAATGCCTCCCTGACGTTTTTTTCATTTTTAGACTATGCTATGCACTCTCAATCATTTGAGTGTGTGCACCGGTTGCAGGCTCCACCAAGTTTTCACCATAATTAACAGGGAGGTGTTTGAAATTATGCCCTTGGTTAGGTTAGTAACACTTAACGAATAATTTCTCCACAAAATGGTCATCATCTTTGTATTTTTCACACCAAAATACATACTTTGTCGAAAAGAAAACATTAAAATTCGATAGGCCCCAAAACCGAAAAGATCTGCAAATACGCAGCAAACTATAAGATTGTTCGTGAATTTTTCAAACATCTTAAAATAGAAGAAAAATGCAAGATTCGTAATGTACGGCGATTTACATGCTGAATTTAAATAAAAATTTTCAGCTTCTGCTATAGTAAATTTACAAAAACTTTAAAATGCGCCTTCAACTTTATTTATTCGGTTTGATTTTTGTTAGCCTGTCACATACGCTAAGAAATGAAAATTAGGTCAAACTATATAAATTTTAGTTGTGAAAGTATAATAATATGTTGCTGCTGTGTTTTCACTGTATTTCACTATTCATGCTACATTGCTTTCACTCACTGACCGTGCGTGACTCATCGGGAGTTAAAAGTTGTAANACAGATTTCACTACATATGCTGTCTATTATTGCTGTGCATGAATGCATGATAATGTTTCTTTTCATACATACTCATTTTCTTTGCTCTTCTCCTCAGTATCGTTCATCTCTAACTCTGGCTTAGTATCTCATACTCTTTATTTTCTTGTGTAGATTTTTTGCACTGTTGATTCAAAGCACTCAGCCCGTTCATTCAGTGGGTAGACTCATGCATCACAAGTTGAAATATCATAGTTTGAACTTTAGAACTAAGAATTTATGCATTACTTGTGTTCTTTTTTCCAACTCATGTTCTTACATTGCATCAGTTAACACAGTTGGGTATCGGTAAATCCTTGCATTCATTTTTATTTTCCCTGTCCCATCAGCAAATCAGCTGCAGCTAATGTACGAAAAATGACTTGAGATTGAAATTTTCATAAATATTCCAAACATTACCTAAAAATGAAACCATTCACTGTTGAGTTTCAACCACGGATTATTTTGTTTTCTACTCTGACATGACCGCTAAGCTTTCAATGTTTTATCTCAGTCGCGTTTCCCGGTAACTCTACAATACCATGCCCTACACTGAAAATCTAATGTGCTAATGGTATTGGCAGCGTGAAGTACGTTCTAGTCTAGGCACTTTTAGCCCATTTGCTAAGAGAGAGTAGTTGATAAGGTTAATATTCAATCAGAGTTCCCATTTTCTTTATCTCATAGCACAACAATTATTGACTGGTTTGTGAGAGGGGCTGCATTTCATAGAAAATTTTGACGTCAGTTTTTATCAAGATGGAATGGTTTGTGTAAGGCAGATATAAATTGTTGAGAAATAAGATTATGAAATGTCGTTATTCAAGGCCTTATTCAGCAAATTGCTCGAACTTCTACTGTATTTTATGGTTTTAAATTGTACTGCAGTCAAGAGAAAATGTGTTCTATTCTTCTGAGCTAAAAAACTGAACTGAAATGTGTCTTCAACTTTGTTGAATTTTGGCTCATTAATGGCTTAATTTCACCCATACTAAACTTCAAATTGTAGGAAAATTTGAATGATATTGTTTTACTGCTCAAGAAATTTAGAATCAAGTGCACGGGCATTGCTACTGATGATAATCAGGGTGTAATTTGAGAATTGAAGGGCACAAATTAGAAAAAGTTTCAAAATTTTTGTGATTGACCGTAAAAATAGTTCACTTTTCTCCTCATTTTATGATGGAAGGTTCAAAGGATCAATAATATTTTGAGTCATTTACATGTTTTAAATTATTTCATTGTGATTTGATTAATGTTTTGGTTAATATTGGGTTTAATGCGCTCATGGAAATTAAGAATTCCGTTCCAAAGAATCACTAAAGGAATACATTTAAAAACGTTTTACAGCAATGTCATTCTGCTTGCTGGTGCGTTATTTTTTGAGTTATTTAACTTTGAGCGGGAGCTGTTAGAGTACGTTTGGGTACTTGGTAACTTATTATTTGCCGTCCCTGCAGAGCCTGAACCCACTTTTAGAATGTTTTAGTTAATAACGCAATACAGGTTCTCACCCAAAAATAATACATTAAAAAAATATTTGGTAATTGTGAAGGAGAGGACAATAATTGATTTTCCAATTTTTGCTGCCTAAACATAGTTTAAAAGATCAAAATAAACAACTTTGCTTCTATGCACTTTTTGGGGGAAATAAGTATTCAACGAGTTATAGCGGTATGTTAATTTTCGTCTTTGATGATGAATGCGCTCGAATAAACCGATTTTCAAATTTTTATTGCTTGAATCACGGTAATAACATCAAAATAAACTACTTTTCTTCCGAACACTTTTTGCTATAAATGAGTATTTTATGAGTTGGAGGGGTAGGTTAAGTTAAGTCTTCACTATTCCAGTCCTGCTAAAATTTTTGGGTGACAACCTTTTAGTGTTATTAACTAAAACATCCTAGAAATGGGCTCAGGCTCCGCGGGATTAGCAAATAATAAATTACGCCATATTTGTATTGCAAAAACAATAACTTTTCCCTCGCTTCAAGCACTTGCGGCATTGTTGGAACAACCTTTCTTTTTGCGCGGGAAAGCTATTTCATGAGCGCAGTTCCTATAACTTCAGAGTTGAATAACTCAAAATTACGCGTCGGCAAGCAGAATATCATTCATGTAAAACGTTTTTAAATGTGTTCCTTCAGTGATTCTTTGGAACAGAATTTTTAATATCTGTGAAAGGCTTAAACTCAATATTGACCGAAATGGTTTACACCTACTTGCTTTTGTGTCACGCTGTACAAAATTTCTTGAAAAGTGCCCTACTGCCTTTCATATTTTTTTATAAAATTCATTTCATTTTCATTTTTTCATAAATTAAGAATTTTCCCTTTGTTATGATTCCAAGTCAAAAAACAATAAAGGGTTATTTGTTTGATAATAGTTGATCACTTAAGTAGATTTAATTTTATGGTTAATAAAATCCCCTCAGAATGATACAACTACTGTATCTGTGGGAATTAGCACTCCCAGGAGAAAATGTGAGGGCCCGAGCTGAGAGATAGATAGGTCTTTTTTTTGTAGAAATAATAGTTTTTTGATTTGTGAAGGACCACCTCTTTTCGGTTCACTGCTGTCCTGTTTTTCAGCACCTACTACTTTCTTCTACAACTTTTATCTTGTTTCATGAACTTCTTTCTCAACTTGGTGTTTCTCTGCCTTTTCTGTACAGATTCCACATTCCCTTAACTCCATACTAAATGATGCCTTCCTCTTTCCTTTCTTTGGATTACCTTTGTGGTGGATAGGAAGGCTTAATATAACTAATTATTATAAACTAACTAATAAAAGTTTCAATGTATTGTTGAATTTGAGAGCTGAATTTTTCTTCAAGATATTTTGTTAAGTTTAGTTATGTCATGGTTGAGGTAGAAGACAGTGCTGGTCTAAGTTTTTGCCAAATTTGCTTCTAAGTATGACTAGGGTATATAAATGTATTTTTGGAATAACTGTTGAGTATTTAAATTCTTACTGCAATATAAATTACACAATTATCACAATACACAAAAATTTAGTTTCTGTGAATTTGTGGGTCCTACAGGTCATGCAAATTGTTGGTCTGATTAATACAGATTAATAAATATCAAACAGATTATATAATGATCGTTCCTCGCTGTTGGTACTTTCATCGTATTCATAAGTCATTTATTTCCGATGATGTCTTTTTCAGTATATTTCTGATGTTACTATGTCATTGATATTTTCTGATGTCATTTATATATGATAACTAAAAGCTAAATAATTGCAAGGGATTAAATAAACAGGCTTCCAAATTCTTAATTTAATATTGAAATGATGACTTGAAACAACGACGTCTTCTGATTTAACATAGTTAACACAATCGACAGGAATTTATTTATAATAAGCTCTGATCAAGGTGAGGCCTCGTTACTGGATCAGTCGGCGAAACAGATTATGTAATACATTATATGAATTTACGCATACATCCTAGGTACAGAATATCACTTCCTACGTTGAAAGCAAATGCAGATCCCTACACGTGAAACAACTAGAATTGAATGATAATAGTGGATAACATGTAGAATAGATCCTCATCTGTACTCAAATTCCAGATTGGCGATTAACTAATTAAGTCATTATGTGACTTCAATGAATATAACTGCCAGCGCCGTTGCTTGCCCGAAGGCAGCGAGGTGAAACACGACCTCAACTTCTCACGGCTCAGTAGGTAATGTCCTCCAGCTTCCCAGAAGGGGCTTGCCTTGGCGTCTCTGTTATGTCTGAGAAAAAACGTGTTCTCGTTTACAATCCTTTACGTTAATAATTTACCAGAAATAGCAAGTGTCGTCAGATAATCAGATTAGATTGAGTTTGCATATTAATTAACAAGTTATTTATATAGAATAGACGGGACTCTTAAGTGTCTACGGAAAGAGTTGAATTATATGAAGAGAGACGGAAGTGTTCGGCAGCACAGCTCCCTCAAGACGCTTGGGACGTGGTACTCCCAGAGTGGGGGTGTAATGGGGCGATTCACCAGTCTCCTAAACCGTGCTTGCTTGGGAGATGGTGCAGTCTGCCTGTTCCCTAACCCGTATTTTTCTGTTTCAGAACAGAGTTATTATTTTTGAGCATAGATTTAGGATGTGATATAGTGTATATAACAAGTGTACATTGTTTAGAAGGTATCAGTATGTGTTAAGTGCACCCTAAGGTTGCACTTGGTGGGGGGGAATGTAATGGGGCGATTCACCAGTCTCCTAAACCGTGCTTGCTTGGGAGATGGTGCAGTCTGCCTGTTCCCTAACCCGTATTTTTTTGTTTCAGAACAGTTATTATTGTGAAATGGTAATAAAATTAAAGTCCGAAGTGTAGCAATATAGATTACCTGCGAATTATTTGGAACGGCGTCATTCAGCAAGGGTAAGAATAGTAGGCAGGGAAAGTCCCATATAAAATAATGTAGAGGTTTATTGAAATATTTATTTGTAAATAGTATTGATTATTCATTATGTGAAAGTGAGAACTATATAC
>JACJUY010005345.1:40306-61158 GCA_014220935.1 Platorchestia sp. MABIK | reverse complement strand
CCGGCATAACGGTCTGACATTCCAACGA
Organism: Platorchestia sp. MABIK; assembly: GCA_014220935.1. Taxonomy (NCBI): domain Eukaryota; kingdom Metazoa; phylum Arthropoda; class Malacostraca; order Amphipoda; family Talitridae; genus Platorchestia; species Platorchestia sp. MABIK. The sequence goes on along the minus strand of JACJUY010005345.1, from coordinate 61,130 downwards.
TCTGTCGCAGCTTTTTCCTCAAACTAGCCTAGCAACACATTACATAATTGTAAGATATAAGATATTTCACTACACAAGCAGTCTTTCGCTCAATGATAGTTCAGTGATATTCACACTTGTTAATGGCAAAGGATATTCAATTAACAATTATTAAATTGTATTTTGCTTTCATCTACAGCTCCTCTTATGCCTACATTACTTAATTCGAGAAAAAACATATCTTCGCTCTTTGTTTTCGTAAATACTCACATAATCGGAATGTTTTTCGAGCAATGGTATTACGCTACTGGCTGGAGCACGCAGAACTACTCGAAATTGATCTATGAGTTCTCAGTAAAAACCTAATTTTTCATTTGTCCCACTATGGGTTTCAGTCAATAGTTTAATGTTGTAGTACATGGAGGAGGAACAACGATAATTCCTGCTTCAAAAGCTAGGTCCATCACCTGGTCCTCAATTGCCATACAAGCATGTTTAATATGCAAGGTGTTTCAGAAGTAGAAGTACAAAATTTCACACCAAGTAGAAAATGGCCAAATAAACACTTTTTCTTCTATGAAATTTCCCGAAAAAAATCGGGTTTTTGAGATAATATCTGTTTATAGTTTTAAATGATGAAATTTAATTACACAATTAATCGCAATATTTATTTTGAATTTACGTTACAAACACTTCTACTCTGAGAGAGCTTACAATATTAAAATTAACTTTTAGTGATATTTGGTAAAAAAGTTTTAGGAAAAAGGTTTTACATAGAATGTTCCAGATCGTGCTACCAGGTTACTTCTTGTTTGTCTTGTTGGCACTGTTCAGTTTCAAACAAGCCACGACACCGGCAACATGAATCGTTTAACTAAAGTGCATTGATGAAGGTGGTGCGCACTTTAAACAATTTTGTAAAGCGAATTCACAATAAAAATATAAGTAATTGTGTAATTTAATTTCATCATTTAAAACATTAAACAGCTAATATCTCAAAAACCTGAATTTTGTTGGGAAAATTTCATAGAAGAAAAAGTGTTTATTTGTCTATTTTTTGCTTGGAGTAGAATTTTGTTCCTCTTGTCCTAAGACACACTTTATATGCATGTACACCTGTACACATTTATTTAAATGAAACGTTTTGTAATCCAAGTAATGCGAAAATAATCTGAGAAAGACAAAACAAACATAGTGAACCATAGACCAATATATATATTCGGTTACTGATTTATAACGTAGTATAAGTAATTGTAATCACACTATTATCTTAATTAAGTAATATAAATGATTGGAACGGGAAAATGAAATCACACGTAGGGGTGACTGAGCCCAGTGGGAATGAGAGCTAAGAGATTCGGCGCAAGCTTGATCTACGTGCGAGTCGGTACGGTCACCAAGTGCGGAGTGCGGCAACGCCATCGCCGCCGCACTCCGCGCTCTCAAGCAATCATTGTTGCCGGTGGATAACACCTTTACCTATGCCTCTGTTGCGGTGGAATTTAGCGACTGAGACAAACATATTTTAAATGACCAGTAATGGGTCATAATATCAAAATGATATTGATAATTCTCGGCAATATTTTGCCCAGCTTTTTTAACACACAGTAGAGTGCTTGACGTATATTTAGATTTAATGAATGGCGTATTTTTACATCGAACGGGGGTGAACCATACTTCCCATCGTGTATTTGAGAGCTAAATATTTCAAAATTTAATTTGCATTGGTCAATAACAGAAATTTCATTTTACTGTGCTGCAGAAAGACAAAAATAGTCTTTAAAGGAACAGTTCTGGGATTTCTGATTTACCTCTAACATCGTTTGTTACCGAGGACAACTGATTCTCCTGAGCAATAAAATTAGTTCGGTCTTCTCAGAACAAGTTTAGAATTTCTCCGCCTCAAATTAGTGGTCATAAAATAAAACGTTTCTGTGTCGAAATAGCCAGCCTGTTGCTGAGGAGGTGTAGTTAGTAGGTTGCTTCATCCTGGTCTCCTCACAAGCTCAGTAGTCTCCGGACTTTACACCCCTGCTTCCAACGCTTGGGTCACTCCAAATTTCTTTACGAACCCTTGGGGTACAGCAGTAGCTCAAAGTGCTCAAGATCATTAGAAAACTAACACATGGAAAAATTGTAGTGAATGTTATAGTGAATTACACATACGACTAGCGTTCATGAATAGCCAAAAATGATAGCATTCTAAAATGTTCCATCGAGAACAGAAGTCATCTTATTTTGTACGTATAAGTCCGTAAGGCTGTCAAGCTTTTTAATGCATTCACACATTTTTCAGAATTCAATAAGTTGGTTATTGAAATATGGAAAAAGAAGGTCACTGAAACGTAAATAGTTTAGCTGTTAGACCTGCATCCAAGATATGGAAAAAATATGCGATGAATTGATTGTTTAGAACGACAGTTTCCTTTTTCTTTCAGGTATTTAGTTGAAAAGTTTAAATTATTCGATCAAGTGTACGAACATTCTGGAAGCGCGACGCAATAGGTATGATGATACAAAACATATGAACAAATCAACACACAAAGGTTAAATATGTGGTATGGATACTAAAGTAATTTCTTATTCGCACATGAAAAACAAATATCCTACGTAGTTGTAATTAATGTGATGTACTATACTAGCAATTTTTTGCGTTACCTGTACAATGTACAAACAAATTTTTGAATATACTCGTTGAAATGTGAACAACGGCTCGTGTTCACCGCCTATCATAATTTTGCCAGAGAAGGCATAATGTGATGGCACTTGAACCTAGAATCATTTGAATAGTTTCATTGATTAGTCAAAGTTTGACTGCTTAATTTCGAAAAAGTGGTCTAGATACGGCTAAACCAAGTGCTTTCTATGCTAGGAAACTAATCCAAGGGTAAAATAACTACTAATTGAGATATCGCTTGCGTATAAAATGGGCGAGTTTTTTCGATATTCAGAAAGAATTATGAGCATCAGAATTTCTCAAGCTGTTTTTTTCATCCAAATCTGCTACCTGAACTCTATAGATCACCAATGTACGGTACTGCTCATTTGTGAGTGGGTTCATTTTTTCATGTATGAAAATTTTGTGATTAAGAATATACTGGAAAACAACGGATATAAAAGTGTTGTTCAAGGTGCGTTTAGCACGTCACGCAATATCACGAAGGTGAGGAGAAGCACTTGCAGTTTATATTTGATCCTTGCTAAAAATACAGCTTACCATTGACTCTTGCGCTGATAGCTCTTTTCATCAAGGATAAGGAGGTTTTTAGGTTGCGACTTGCCTCTTGCCATCTGAAGTTTCCAGTTATGCTGATAATCTGCTTACGACACCTTCATCTCAGCAACTTTCTTAAGTCACGTAAAATTTGAATAGGGCCTGATTTTACAAACTCGTTACAGGCGTAGTTTTGCTTCTAGAAACTCTCAGATAAGCTCGAGTTGAAGAGGTTTTGTTGGTCAGATAGACACCATATGTGAATAATAATGTTAAAAGGTACTAAATTACATGAGATTTTGTGCTGAAAAGTTGGCAAGCTTCTCTGCTTCAGCTCGTCAAGCTAGATCGAAAGAGGCTAAATTGCTTTCTCTAGGATATCTCATTTGAAATATTTTTAAGATGCTATTGACTTCTACAACTTTGAACCATCGAGTGAGAATCATAACTATTTAGACAACCTACGTTGATCACAAATAACTGAATAGTATCAAGTATTATGAATTGTCCTTACTTTAAACTTGGGGTCCAAGTTTCAGTGTAATAAATTTTTAAGAATTTGTCAAAATCCTAAAATAATGACAAAATTTCTCCACAATATTTTAAATTCTCCTTTTTAACACAAATTACGTGTTTGATTATTCGTTCGATGCCATATATTCATTTAATATTAATAAATTAAATTAATAGTATTAATAAAAGTTGAGTTAGCGATTTCTGGTCTGTCAGCAGCATTATGATAATCCCCTCAGGGACCACCGGTGGGTCCTTTCGCAGGAGACGTGTTAAATGTTTGAGCTGTCAGTCCTACTTTTAGCCGTGTTCTATCTGCAGAAACATGAACTAGAAGAAGAATAATGAGACTAAAAGTATGTGTGCTATTATTTAAAAAATTACAGGAATCCAGTTGTCACACCTTGGCTTCATAAGAGTACATTGTCTCGTAATTTGTCGGTTAATGAAGAGACTCAACTGGTTGCTCATGGATGCCAGGACCCACGAAGACCTATAATCAATCTCCGTGTTTACCAAATAACGAATGCTATTCGTTTTTTACATGGGTAAAGCTTTTGTTTATTTTCGTAAGCTATTGAAAATTTTTACCTATTCTTTGATCTCTAAATAATAATAGAACAGACGTTCTTGTGGGTTGACGTCTTCATTGTATATCGTTCATTTACTTCTTCGGGTTATTGACCACGAATAACTATAACACTCATAAGTTCATAATTCAGTGATGTTCTTAGTTAGGAAATATTATTTAGGTCACCACATTCATTTAAATTACACTTCAAGACGCTTTCTGACCAGGGAATGATAATAATTTTACGTCCAACATTGCGAGAATGTGGTCATGTACGACTGGAGACTCCTGTCACTCATTTAAACGTCATCATTGATCCCTGCACATTATAAGTCTTCATCCATGTAGATTAACACTAAATGTTGTTGAGTGTTTAGATAATTTATGTATTCATATGTATTCATACGTTTATTTGTATTTATTGTATTCATCATAAATCATGAAACCTGTTAAATGAATAGCAAGTTTTCACACAGAATGCTTTCTAGCAACGGCCGCCGGTGGGATACCTGAAACCGCGATATGACCATCAAAATGACATTTTTCGTCAACAAAAAATGTATGTTGACTGGTAAACTGTTCAAGGGAAGTGTTTTGTGACAAACAAGGGCACTGAAATCATATGAAGTTGGCAAATACTGATGGATTAAATTACTTTTCTATTGTACTGTAAAAATATTGCCAGATTCACAAGATCGAATGCAAATTTTACCGAAAGGCAAATTGTACAGTTTGTTACACTTTGAGTTTTAGAAAATGTGGCTTTTGAAAATTTGCTAATTCAGCAACTATGCTATGATTCTTGTTTCAGTGTGATAAGACTAGAATGGCTAGAATTTAGCATAACCTATTTAGATTCAGATTTTGGATGTTACCAAGCTCTGAGAGTTTTCCTGCCAAAATATTTGACGAATTTCACAATTTGAAGTGATAACAACAATGTTTTCAACGTGGAAAGCCGTTGCAAAGAAATTGAAAACTGTTTATTGTGTCTGAGAGCAAAGTTGCTGCGCAATCTGCGCATTTTGCGGTTGTACTAGCAGAGTCTAAGTACAAAATTCGCGCCGGTTTTTGGTTAGCATCCAAGTCTAGCTGAGAGCTTGGGGAAGTCCAGAAGCGCGTTTGTAACAGGTTTGAGACGCCGCATGCAGCTGATCAGGAAAATCGATGGCGTAAAACTTGGATTTTCCTGAGACGAGTGCTCTCAGTTACCTCATAGCGAACATGTTCTTATAAACAGGTATAATGTAACATTCGAGACAGCTCCTAGAAGTGGTTTTCCCCATTGTTGCAAGAGCATTATGTGTTATGAAGTTAAAATCTTAAATACCGCGCTTCGAATCAATTTAGGTCATAAATGAGAAATCTGGCAACGTTTACTACTAGTGTTTCTTCCCCCAAATTAACTGAACGATTTTTCAAAAAGAAAATGTTGTTTCATGATTAATTTCATTGACGACACTATGTTCGTTTTTCAAGTTTTCATCTTACTTTTGAAATTATTTTCCTAGTTCACTGAATATACTTGTATCAATTCCTCAGTCAACAGACACAACATCGTGCTTTCGTACTTTTGGCAACATTAAGCCCGTTCGGCCCGCCCCCTTGCAGGAGAGCAGCGTAAAAAACCTTGTGGAATATTTTCAACCAGAAAATTTTATTTAATCGCGTTGAAAATCCCATCTCGAACGCATTTTACCTCCAAACTAACAAAGGAACGCACTCGAAGCCGTAGTTATGTTTTTGAGCTCTGCAATTTACAGGAGTAAAAAATAATCCCAAGGAAGAAAGCGCGAACCTCAGGATTTTCCATTGTCTCGTGTAGAGTTTATGCAACCTGACTTGTTCTTCTTAGACAACTTTTGCAAGATTCAATAATTGATTGCAAAAAATTTGCTCTGAGAAGTGCTAGTATTATGCGTAAAAAGTTACGAAGTCGGTTTCACAACAGCCTGGGCTTCCCCAGCAAGTTTGCCGTCAAAGTCAACTGCATACTGAGTGTTGCCCGTCAGTTTTTATGTACTCTATGAAGGAAATTTCTTCATAGCCAAACACAAATGGTCAATTTCCTGAGCAAAAAGTATGGGAAGAATTTACAAATAATCTAAGGAGACGTGGTGGCAGAGCGTTACACTTTGGGTCAGAAGATCCCTGGATCGGTGCTTGAATGAGCTCGATGCATTTATGGTAAGTAGAAAGCTGTTCCTTTGGTAATGTATGTAGAGAACAGTGAAGGAGGGCAGAGTAAGAAAGAAATCCCTAGCCTCGTTTAGAGTCTGCGTTTCACTTCTTCCCACTCAAGCTAAAACTGAAAAATTGTGAAGAAAAATAAGAACGTTGAATCGAACAATTGACAAAAAAGTTTTCAATTCCCTCTTCCCTGTTGATTGTTCAGACATAACTTACATAGATCAATTGAAGTGCAGTGGACGGGAATTCAATACACTCATTGCTCAATTTACTATCGCATTGAAAACTTGATAGGCAAATGGAGAATAAAGCACAAAATTAATTTCATGTGAAGTGCAAGGCTAATAACACTTTGAAATGCGCGGTACATTTGCCGGTGGCTGCGACTCCGCAAGTGATGTGCGCTAGAAAACGAAGAAGGTGGGTGAGAGAGGGAATCGGGTGTCCCATTCCCTTAATTAATGTGCTTGTATTTGACTTACCTTCTTTGAGTAACGAACTGGAATGTACTGTGAGAAAAAGTGAAGCAGTAAAATTGAGAGATCAATGAAGTTTCCCACATGTGGAGGCGTGCAGCAGGCGACGCCCCAACGCAGTCAGAGATTGACTAAAAAAAACGTACCCAAGGCCGCTACGCTGCCCTTCTTGAGAAGGAATTCAATGTCAGACTCGATACTGCGGGAACGTTTTGGCAGCTTCTTACCCGAAATCTAGAATCAATTCGCTGAAAATCATAATCACTGATGTATGTTTAACTGTTAGTTCGCTCCAACTCGAATGCGTTGTTTGGCGACAGAAAACTACACAGAGATGCTGACTGACAGACCTACGGTCAGTTCATTAACCCGTCTCTCTGAGCGAGGTCGTAGCTCTTTGTTGCGCGCTTCAATAAGAGCTTCACCCTCAACAGTGGCTCAATGATTCCTTGGACGGAATTTTTGCCTTAGCAACGGTGAATTTAAGGCTGAAAATTTTCCCACGGTATAAATTACCAGTCTAATCTACTCTGCAAACAGTTTCTCTCACGGGGCTGATTAAAATAATAACACTAATACAATGTAAAGCTCTTAAATTACTTTTATTGATTATTGCAGTAGCTACCGATCTAACAGTTCACAATATTCAAGCTCGTATATTAAGTCTATATGGTATAAAATTCGCGTTTGGTAACATTATATTATGTCAACGACGTGCAGGATTGAAAGATTATACTTCTCAGAACATATTGTTTGCTGTTATTTTGACATCCAACTGCTCTTTCGTAAATAAACAATCAAGTTTGACAGAAAGACCCAAAGAAATGGAATGAGTATATAACCCTATTTAAAAACACGCTCAGTTACTTATGTCTATGAAAACTCAGAAATGAGAGCATGATTTTCCACAGCATCCGTAGCTCACGAATGCCATGGCGCATTTACTGCCGTTAAATTACGTATTAAGTTATAGTATACTAAAGAGCTTCGTCAGAGGTGATGGTATTACAGACGTCTTCAGTCAATGATAAAGTTGTCGTTATTGAACGCGTGTAAATATTATTTGCCTTTGATTGATGACTACATTGAAAAATTATTTTGCTGATTAATGTGTAGATGAGCTATCAAGTTTCTGAAAGTATTAATTCGTCCCCTGATGACAGGAAATGAATTGATTACCTGCTAATAAAAATCATAAAATCACAAGAATCTGTGATGAATTGAAGTCTCAGTATGGGACAATAATAATTAAATTTGCTTAAATATGTTGTTGATTTTCTTCAAAACGGAGCAGACTAAGTTTGGAAAAATTTTAGGAGACATGCAGCTATACTTTCCAGCCGAATGTGTGAATAATAATGTTCAGTTTACTCCGACAATTACATTATTGTTAGGACAGAAAACAGAAGTGGGTTCGAGGATATTTGGACCCTGCATTTGCCATCGCCAAAAATTAGACAATTTAAACAAAAGGTATAATGTCATCACTCATTTTTTAGCTGTGATAGCGGGGCTAGGGTTTTTATTTCGTCTCAATAGCTCAAGAATGGCTATGGGCACATTTAATTTATAAATTTTTTATTTTAAATTGATCCTGTGTAAGACACACGATCATTATAATTGTTCGTGACAACAAAAATCTGGCACGGTTCATCAAACAAAGAGATACACTCTCGGAATTGAATAATACGATCAAAATCTGTCAGCTAGAATATTGTTCGAATACAAACGCAGCACTGCTGCGCAACACGACTGCGATTTCTTCATTTAATCGCATAATAATTAGAAACACACAATCCACGAGCCTAGAGAGATTTGTTAGGATTCTAAATATCTTTACACGCCATATATGTAATTATTATTCATTTACACACAATATCACACAAGTTCTGATACATATTATATGATTAAATCATTTACCACTATTCAATTCTATCAAATACTGCCGCAATCTTCAGACCATAAGTGAGACGTCACGGCTATGCAGCCACGTCTAGCAGCACTTCTGGAGTCAGTCTTTTCCGAGAGACTCGATCACGGTTTGCAGGTGTTCAGTCCAGTTTAGGATATCTGATCAACCAGGTTTTTCCCGGTGATGTTAGGTTCTTCTTGGCAATACTTTACGGTTTGCAACAAGCGCGTAGGGTTTCTTTCCCGAAGACCGAGTCATGGTTGGCTAATCATGATGCAACATTCTTTCCTCTTCTTCAAAGCTGCAGCGAAAATGAAGATGCGCTTGGGTACTTTAAATGTTTTTGTTTTCTCCCGTTGTTACTCACGCGAGAAAATCGTTCTCCCATTTTCTGGATGGGGATTTTCACGGTTTAGGCTCGAGTGAGCATTTATGTTCATAACTACGATTAAAGTCGAGTTGGGATTCTTGACGATAGCAAATGGGAGCTAAGATGATTTTGATTAATTGCTTTGTAGTTACTAGTAGAGAGAAGCATACAAACTTTCATTTCAGGTAGCTCGACGATACTTGCAATGAAGCTCTGAAGGTCACAGTATAATATAATAAATCAATTTCTGGAACTCAGGAATTACAAAAGTTTTTGATTATATTTTCATTGTATTTAAATATGTCAATGTTATGTAAATGTCCTTGTACGTCACTCTGAAGAACTGTTTAATAACGTCACTTCAAGTTTATTTCGAAGTTTCATCAGTGGCGACTTGTTTATAAAGAATAAAATGACTTGAAACTGGTTGGGTCGCAATGGTACTATAGAATCCATTATTGTTTTTCATCACAATTTCCCCGATGGGCTGCTTGCATTCGTTTTTTCATTAGTGCTGAAGGTGGTATCTATTCTAGAATTGTCTAATGCGCAAAGAGAATAGAGGCATGGGAGAATATGAGCTACATAGTAGAAGTATCGATTAACATTATCTTGAAAAACTTCAAATTTTCATGAAATTAAATCGTGTTCGCAGTCAAATGGTGCAAACACAGTGGCGCGCCGCTTTCACTCTCGTGTGTTGTGTTTAAGGATTACTTTTGATTTGAATTAAATTTTCAGAATTAAATTTTCAAATAATTCAAGTATTCTGCTAACTTGCACCAACCGTCTTCAGGGGACGAATTAATATTTCCGGAAACATGATATCGCATCTGCACTTATTTAATAAGCAAAATATTTTACAATGTATTTTTCAATCAAAGAAATAATTTTTACTCATGTTCGAGAACGACTATTTTATCTAACCTTCTTGTCAGCGCCTGCAGCTAATTGTTTTCATTTTTTTAAATTTTGGGATCAGCAAAGACAATTTCAATTGTCTTCAATTCAGCACAAAATTAATTTCATGTGAAGTGCAAGGCTAATAACACTTTGAAATGCGCGGTTCATTTGCCGGTGGCTGCGACTCCGCCGTCTTTGAAATTGTCTTTGCTGATCCCAAAATTTAAAAAAATGGAAACTTCACTACCAAGACGTCCTTTATTTTAACAATTGTTTTCAATATGCCACCTAAAGTGGAAAAGTAAACATTCATTTTCAAGATTGATTTAAATCGCTATATCGACTCCCAAACCTAGACACATGCATGGATTGACGAATCATTTTAGCTCCCTGTGTTGTAGATATTACGCAAACTAATCCATCCTCAGAAAATACACTGAGAAGCTCTTAAAGGCAGTACTTATAAGGAGGCATTAACATATTTTCAATGAAAATGGATGCATGAAATTAGAAAAATTATCTCCCCCATGAAATGAGAAAAATCATTCCAAGATCTGTCTCGAAGAAGTTATTTAGATTTTAATGTACCTCTTAATTTTTCTACTAGTTTTCTGTCCGCATTATTTCACGGTTGATTTGAAACTTATGTTTTCTATAAGTAACATATATCTTCATCCCAGAAAGTAACGTAGTCTCAAACCAATATTTACGTTTATATCGACAAGATTGTTGAAGCCTTTGCTTGTTGCTGTGTTCATTCTCGATAGTGAATATTTGAGTGACATTTTTTGACTGAATAACTTCTCTTGTACAAATTGTGTGCAAACAGTTACTTATTTGTGTGTGTAAGGTCTAATTCACGGTCTTATTCACGGAGCTTATGGACTGTATCTTGTCTACACATGTAACCAATAAATGCTTTTATTATTATTTCAATCTAATCAGCAAAAGAAGGGAAAATGAGTTGAAATGATCCAGAAATGTGGGCAAAAACATACTTTTAACGAAAGCAGCCGCTTATTCTCGTCCATCTAAGATCTGATTAATGTACGCAGCTGCACTCAACGTAGAGTTGAAAAGCAAGATGAGCAACCGAGCAAGATGCTCATTTTTCAACAGCTTCAAATGAAACATTCTATATTTATTTGAAAAAATTTTAAATTAAAATCCTCGCCGTTAACATGTGGTCTAAGCTGTATTCTCTGGTTACTGACGAATAGCCCAGCCTAACTTTTTCGCCGCATGCATGCATGTTTTACCCCGCCCCAGTAATTAAATCGCTTAGGCGGCAGGCGAAAAACCTGCATGCTCTGGCGAAAAAGTTAGACTGGGAATTTGCGCATTTGAATTATAGCTCCGGTTTAAAAAGTCATTCATGACGAGTGTAAGTTATAGCATTCATGATTGCTTGAACTCTGTGTCAGCATGGATTTAAATTTTTATGTTCCAGGGTTCATCATGAAGTTACCCTCGTACGGCTGAGCGGTGTTGCAAGAAAATATGCTTATGCATCGTCGCCACCTAACTTTTGAGCCCAACTCATTACTTCTGCTTTAAGTGCTGTTCTTAACATGGAAAATCCTTTTTGAGTCCCAGACATTCATTCAAGCCCTTACTTTTGTACAGATACTTGTGTTTAAAACCTTCTCTTCAAATCAAGGGTTAATTGGATCTGTAAGCATTCTCGTTCAAGAGTTTTCTAACACAGAATTTAATGTTGATCTTGGTTTGAGTTTGCGTGTTTTGTTCAGGAGATTTGTTTGTGAGGCTTTGCAAGACTCACAGCTGCTCACCTTACTTTGAGAATTGGCGCATGTTGCAACTTATTCTTCCTTCACACATGTTACAATTATTTCCACAGGAACTTTCAACTTTAAGTGATGATCGCGAAAAATCAATTATTTGACGTTCAAGTACATGAGTTCAGATGAACTTCACAGCTCCGCTGGGTCCGCCAAAATTATGAAATTATCCAAATTTCTCATCAATGAATAGTTCATTTCTCTTGGGAACAGTTACATTTTTATTCTGGGATTTCAGGAACGTTTTAATTTATTTGCCAATTTGCAGTTATTCAGAATGATCAACTTTTTTCATTAATGCTTTGAAATGTTAATCGTTGTCTTAAACGACTTGTTATTGAAAAACTAGAGATGAGAACACGCGAACAAAGATTTAAATGTGTGACAGAGACTCGGAACAAAATACTTCAAAAACTCAAATGAAGCTAAAAAGGTTTTGAACTCGTGTACTGCATTTTCTTTATCTCATGTGCTGTTATATTTGACAAAATAATGAAAACAGTATAGCTGCACAAAAAATAAGAATATCAGCAACAGTTGAAAATTACCAACAATAACAGCACAATATTCGATAAATTTTAAGTTGATGATACTTTCAAATGAAAGGAACTAGTTCTATCATACAGATAATTACAAACAATGGAAGCAGTACATGTATATTTTGTACAATTCAACAGTCAGTACAGTGGAGAACATTATCTCTACATTCACAGCCAAGACCTTAAAGTTCTAAAACAGCCTTTAAAACAAAATGATTAATAATTATTTTCTTAACCTTAGTCACTAAAGTGAGCGTAATTTACTGCTAACAGATTTACAATAATTCACTTAAGTACATCTGGCATGAAGCCCGTATACAGTGAAGCACAAGCTTGCACGAAATGCACTTTAAATGACACCGTAATCGGCATTTCCAGTTGTGCAGCTTTGGTAACTCCTCTCCCACCAGTCAACAGAAAACCTCAATAATTTTGAGGTTGCTGCTGAAGTTTCCGCATGACTTCTGGTCCAAATCTGAAAACGAGCTTGCGCTCTGGAACCGATTCTAGCATCCCTGTAGTGTATTGGTACCTGGAATGAAGAAAACACAATTAGAAAATGGTATCAGGCTCGTGGGTAGTATTGCGATGTTTTTGGTTGTATATAGACAGAAGCAATGCCTGAGTCGGTCATAAATAAAAAAATTAGGGGGGAAATGCCCTTTAGCTTCTTTGCCTTTTCTGAGTTTCAAAGAAATCAAGAAGTAAGTTCTATGGAGATTTGTAGGTGCTAGCGAGATACACGACTTAGCTAAAGAACTTTTACTGAGAAGATTAACTCACCTCATAGTTCGTGCGAAATAGTCGTATGAAAGATCTTTCCGGTCCCTCCTTGCTCCCCACTTCTGGGCAATGAGATCGTGCTCTACGAGTCTGAAGATCCCTTCCTCTTTATTTTCCCACTTAATCATTGCTGGGTTAGTGGCGGGGTCGTTGAGAAGATCAAGAAGAAACTCCCACACTTTCTTGCCTCTCTCGCGTGTCTTTCCTGAGGTACTGGGCCTGACTGACTGGACGTGGACGTTCTTCGTTCTCACGGATTTTCTTTTGCACGGTGACGTAGACCTGTTTGAAGAACCCCCACTCTTGTGTCGTTTGCCTGCTCAACATAAAATGAAGCTATTAAATAAATGGAATCACTAAATTAAGTTTGTGCATGATGGCAGACAGAAAGATACACTTAACTGCATTAACAACGGAATGAACCTCGCTCGTTCACCTTGCGCTCGAACTTCGATTAAAAGTGAAAGTGGTCTGGCTAGGAACGTTTGCTGACGCCGGGCGCCATGTTTTTTGCCTTTTTTCCCGACCTTCAAATTACTGAAAGATGGCAATACCGTAATTCATTTATTTCAGTCTATAAGCATTGAATTAACTCTTATTTCAGCGAAAAAGGAACTCAATGCTGGAAATTTTCTAAAAGGACGGATATTTTTCTCACCTGACGGAGAAACTGCGCTGCCGCAAGCCGCTAGAATTTGCGGATCAAGGTTTGCCGGATGTTGGCCACTTGACACCCTCCGAAGGTTCATGGTGTGTTGCGAAGAGCTGGGACCGGCAAGATCCGCTCCTAAGAGATCCCAGTCTGGTGTTAGGTCGTCTAGATTTTCTGGTGTATCTAGCATTGTCAAGTCTTCACTTCTTAGTTCAGCCAGTGGAGGATTTCCAGGAAAGTAGCCTAACCCATCGGCGTTAGATGAATAGTCAAATCTACTATCAACGGAGAAGCAGTTGTCATAAGAAGGGAAAGGTGACAGTCCTTCATGGGAAGATAGTGACAAATCTTCAAGAAGTCTGCAGGGACTAACAGAATAGCAGCTTTCAGATGAAGTATCTACAGACAATCCGTGTAGTTCATCTGACAAAAACACTGAACTGCTGTAAGAATCATTTCCGTACGCATCGTTCGCATAAGGATTGTCAAAATATATGTGAGGTGAATCTGATGAGTGATTAAAACCACTTGATTGAGATATCAGTCTACCACCTGTAAGAAGATGAATTTCATTAGATTCGAGGAGTTACATCACAGTAGGTATTCAACTAGAAACGCACAGAATTTCATTTTTCTTGATTCATCGCGTGTAATCGTGTAAATTAAAACACATTTTTCGCACACGCACACTTGAACTGAAAACAAATTGCTTATCATAGTGGTCATGCACATGATGTTTTGCATTTACATACATACATGTGTCCCACAAAAACCCGAACCGAGTATTCATTTTCCCATATCAGTAATACCATCATAATCAGTAAAACCTTTTCTATAGGGTAATTTTGAAGAATAATTTTGCTAGAAATTAAAAGCAAATGGTATTCTTACGATGGTATCACTGATACGGGAAAATGAATACTCGGTTCGGGTTTTTCTGGGATTTACTGTATACGTGATGTTTACACGTATTCACCTGATGTTTTGAAGCGCTGATAAGGCCGCAAAGCCATGTAGAGTTCCCTTCCATACATGGGCTCAATATCGATAACTTGGTTCTCCGTGATTTCCGCCAAGTGGTTTCCGGTGAGTGCAGCGAAGCCCACGACGTTCACCGCTTCTGATTCGATGTGGTTCTCTTTGCAGGTGTTCAAGACCCAGTCTACGATGTCCTGAAACATTAGAATTCATAGTATTCTAGGTATGAGAGTCCCTTCATCATATCTGAACTTGTGACAACGTTTTGTGAAAGTGTTGTCAGAATTGTTTCTCATTTATCAATAACAGCTCAAGTTTTGTATGACTTAACTTTAAGAACTTGATTTAACTCACTAATTCTTCCCCATTGGAATTTCACCCCTCCACCCGCTCAAATTTATTCATCTTTTGAAAATTATGATAATTACAAAAGAATCATGGTTGGGCTTACCTCCCGATTCCATTCGGACAATTTTTTGGTCTTGAACCTCGTGATCATGCGCGACAAAGATTGCTTCGGTGCATCTGCAAAATTTTGCATCCCCGATCCACTGTTGAATCTGGAACAAAGGAAAAGTCACATTAGTTAATTTAAATTCCTGATTTTTAGTTCACTTCAATTTAACCGTGATTTATTTTATTATGACAAAAAAATGGGATTTTTTTTCAATTTCAATACTACGAAACTTCAAAGTAATTTCAATATTAGGAAACTTCACAGTAATTTCAATGATAGTTGACTTCAGTACCTGATTCTAAATTGAGTTCGAATGCAAATTCAAGTTCAACTAAGCTATCAAAATATTTAATAAATAATAAGTAAGAAATTTAATCACTACTGTGTTAACACAACCAGTAGCATTTTTCTTTCTCATACAAACGAAATTTCACTAAAACCTTCATAAAAGTGAAGGAGGGGACCAAACTAAAGCTGTGGTACAGTTTATTCTTTTCAACTTGAAGATGAAAAACAAACGGAGTGCAAATCTCGCACAGATACATTTGGTAATCATGTTTTATCCCACATTTCCCCATGTCACGAACGACCTCACTGCTGTGTTTTCTGGATGTTGCACCAGATTACGTTCTGTTTTGTCAGGTGTGAGTCACATGACACTTGAAGTGTTAACCATAGTGACTACAGTGCTCGCACACAAGCTTTGCTAGAGTATATTGGTGATTAGAATCTCTACAGTGATTGACTAAGGTTTTGGCTAGTCTCATAATGCCAGGCTTAATTTATACTGAAAACTGATGTGTTGCATTACCTAATTAATTGGTATTCGTTAATTCATACTGACTAAGGAGATATTGGTATTACTCAATTAATTGGTATTGCTCAATATATAGTGACACCTGATATATAGGTATAACCTATATAATTGGTATTCGTTAATTCATACTGACTAAGGAGATATTGGTATTACTCAATTAATTGGTATTGCTCAATATATAGTGACACCTGAAATATAGGTATAACCTAAATAATTGGTATTACTTAATGTATAATGATAACTGAAATAATGGTACTTTTAGATGGGGCGACTCGTGCTCAATTATTTTTGATGGATTATTGCTGAGATGATAAGATGTTACTGTTGATATTTAGATTGATTAACAAATTTAGAAGCCAATCTCAAGAACCCGAGAAGCTCACTGTAGATTTTGAGTGATTGGTATATTACAGGAAAATGATTCAAGTTTTAAACTTTCTGACGCCAATATCGTAAGTGTTCTTTTGCCTATCTTCGGCTACCATTTAATCAGCAGGTAAATAACGTCAGCAAATGTTAGAAATACAATCTCTATAGTTATATTTTCTAAGTAATACAAACCATACAAGCTACGTTCAGATGTGTGATTATAAGTAGGTTTCAAGTATTCTTTCAAAATGTGTTGTTCAAAAAGTAAACAGAACCAATAAAATAAAAATCAAGGAAAATTTCCACTTACGGTTCAACATCATCTAAATCACTGGGCCAATAATTCATGCCAGCCATAATGAGCTTTATTTTCTGTTGTTTAGAAAATCGCTTGAGTTCTGGTGTTTATAGCACTCTGTTTCTAAACCGTGTTGTCTTCACAGAGGTATCCGTCGAACTGTGCCTCGTAACTACACATTGCCTATATATATACCTTGTCTATCTCGGTAACTATTTTCATCCATGCGACCGTAAAAAAGCACAGGAACTTCAACCTAGCATCTAAGAGAACGATTTGTCGTGACGTCAGCTTCTAGAGTGCATCCTATTGGACAGCCACTGGGGTGCCACCGGTCGTGCCTATCTCCCATTGGTTGCCGGACTTACTACGGAGGTCAACTTCGTTTCATTCATAAATTATAGGGATCGGAAAAGCTGCATTTCTTCAGCGGAATCATGTCCGATACTCATCAGTGAGTGGTTTTAATTATCAGTAATAATCTTTCGTTATTTTTGCTCCTAAGAAGTCAATTGAAGATAAAAAATTCGATGAGACAGAGCTATCTTTTACCATCATTTCTCAGAACTGCACTGAAGACGCACATGAAGGAGAAAATGAATCCATGAGAACTGCATTCACGTAGTGTCTCATGCACTTTTCAGTATTCTAGGTCATAACGACTAGAGTATATAAGAGGGAAAAAAGAGTACTCTGAAGAGCTGAATAACGGCTGCCAGACGTACAAATAGCAAGCAACGGAAGTGCGAGAAAGTTATATCTTGACATAGGGGACTTTACCTCTGACTCCGGTGGCGCTGAGGAGCGCTGATGACGTAGGAACTCGCCACGACTAGAGCCTTCAAAACGTTTGCGACGAATCCTTGATCCTGTCGCGCGTGAGGTGGCGTAATGTGCATCAGAGTTACGCTAGGTCGAGCCTTCTTTCAGCTGTGCGTTATCGACTTGAGAACAAATGCATGCAGTTTTATCGTAAGTTAAAATAAGTATATATCTTTCCAATAAATTGTACATTTTGGTATAAGTACTTGGTTTTGTGATCCGTATTACGGATGGACCAAGCAACTGTTCGGAGTAGGGTTAAAAAGAGTAGCTACCGCAAGAAGTCGTGGTAGTTTGAACAGATCACCACTGCTTGGAGACGAGTACTGTTGACATTTAGAGTTACTATTGAGTGAGACTTGGTGGCTGTTGCAGAAAGGCAGTAATTCAAGGCAGCGGTAAACTGCTGACTATTTTCAGATAATTGAACGATTCGGAACATCGATTGCAACACGAATGGGATTCAGAACCACATAAGTAACATTGAATTTGACTCAAGCTGTACCGTGGTAACTTATATAACTAACTGCGAGACCGTAGCCTAAAATACGATTAATACGATTACATAAAACACACCATAACACTGTATGCGTGGGTAATGCTGTTTCAGCGTCAATGTAATACCGAATTATACGTATCATCAGCAACCGCAAAAAAAACATACTTCTTACCTCAAATTACAGCTTGAGAAGAAAGACCAGTAGGACCGAATCCTTTAAATGTTAACCAAGCCCTGAAAACTAAATTCAGGTAATAAAAAGCTGTATTAATAAAAACCGTGCACCGGGTAAAAACTTGCCAGTAGAGGCGTAAAGTTTACATCCACTTGCTATTCTTTCCTACATCGCCCAGCGGTTACAGACACCAGAGCTCGAGAGAGCACCCTGGGCGGGCTGTGATCTTCCTGCAGAAGTCCCGGCGTGAGATCTCTTTCCTCCGGTCCTTGGCGTCGCTCAGCCACTCTCGTGCTGCGTTTGCAGTCAGAACGTTTGCTTCTGTAAGACAGAGTTCGTCAATTCAAGTAGATGCAGCGTAATGTTTTGGACTGGTGTAGCTTAAGTAATTTAATGTTGCACAAGAAATTATGACACACATAAGAGAATCATGAAATACAACAAATTGGATGAAACACTTTTATGGTAACGTAGTTCAACATGCAAGGTAATGGAAGCCTCAGGTCATCGTTGTCGCTCGGCCACTCTTGTGCTGCTTCAGTGCTGTTCGAACATTGGTTGCTGTGAATAACAAGTTGATTTTTTATTACACGCAGATGCAGTGTAATGTTTTGGATAGGTGTTGCTTAATATTTAGGCCAGACGTAGTTCAACAGACAAGACCGAGGAGGCTTCCGGTCATCGTTGTCGCTCGGCCGCCCTCGTGCTGCTTCATGCTATTCGAACATTCGCTTCTGTAAGGCAGAGTTCCGTCATTTCAACAAATGCAGTGTAATGTTTTGGACAGGTATAGCTTAATGTTTGGGACAGACGCAGCTCAACATGCAAGACAAAGGCAGTGCAACATTTGGTGTACATCCGGCCTAACTCTTCGTGCAGGCACGGCTTACCATTTGGTGCAGATTAACTTCAACATTAGGCGCACATCGTGCTCAACATTTGCAACAGATACGGGTTATTGGATTCAGATGCGGATGAAGATGTTGTTAATGTTCACTAAAAACTGCATTCACATGTTCAATACCTGTTTGAGTGTGAACTATTTCTGCAGTTATTGTGGACATGAGAATAAAAATGATGGTAAAATGACTTGATTATACATTCATTAAAGCGAGTAAATCATCAGCGTAGAATATGTATGAAAGAATCTAAATGTAAATTAATATAGGATAAACTGTTTTGATGAATGCAGTTTAATTTCTCGTAAACATAATTTAAACTCTCACATAACCCTCATCGAATATGTGTAGGTGGTATTAATCCCTGGTCCACCGTTGGATTTTTATTTGTTGCTGTACGCAGATGCAGTAGAAGACTTTGGAAGCATCATGACCTAAGGCAGTCACGACAAGTAGTTGAATATCGAACAGATCTAATTAAGCTGATGGCTAAAGTGTTATTAACAACTGCACATTCTTTCGACTCGACCCAGGTGGCTTCAAGTAGTTGCATCAGCGGTAGTATTGAACAAGATCTATTTCAAGAGAGCCTCGTTTCAATTTGCTACTAAGAATTTCTTTGTATTTATAAATTTATATATTTATATTTCGTATATACATATATGTTTCTTTTATTTATATATTTAAGTGTTTCGTGTCACGCTCTTAAGAATAGATAGAAATTAATTTGCACTGGCGGTCTTGGTTTCTGTTCACTGGTAAATTAATACACTCATTTTCGCTCTTCACATGCACTATAATATGTCACTTTCAAAAAAAATAGGAGAGATCCAGGGCCTTCTATACTCGAGTCCGTATCGTGGACACTGAGTTCGGCGGAGTTTTGCAGATTACAATGTACTGTATTACAATTTTCCCACCTAATGATACCCTTGGTGAGTTTATTTGTTTGGTGCCCGCTTCTTCCGTCTCTCTGTGACGCTCATGAGGATGTCAATGACCGTATCTGTGATACGAGTTTCACCAGTGCACAAGTACAAAAATATTTTAATCGCGGGTACTATTTGGATGGATATCTTCACATCTGAAAGGAAATTATGAGGAAAATATAGAATCCCGTCATTTTTGAAGGGCGTGTACGCTAGTGATGAAAAAGTATCCCAACACGAACGTGAATTTTTCCTACGCAAACGTTCAGGAATCTAAAATTTCAACTTCAGTTGCTGGAAAAACAGTAAAACTTAAAATTTAGAGCGCATGGAAAAATTATTTTTCTACTGACATTTTCAAATGAGAATGGATAAAAGTATATTTAAACAATTTGCTTGCCCCATGTTCATTCTTCATCATGATACCGTAATGTGATAAAATGTTCTTCAATTTTATGGTGAGAATCTATTGTTATGAATTTTTTTCTTCTCAAGTGTTCGATTGTAAAAATGATCTTATCTACAAATTTAAGAAATGAATTTAGAATGATGTGATTTACTTGCTTTGATTCGAGAAATTTAGCACCACTAACCTTGTATTTCTGTAATACTTTGAATAGGATTAGAGAATTAGTGAGATCATTGATGTTACTGTTCTTCTCTAAAATATCTAAGCG
>JACJUY010005345.1:8083-19673 GCA_014220935.1 Platorchestia sp. MABIK | reverse complement strand
AGTGAAAATGAAAACAGAATGAAGAGCAAAGAAGAATATTAAACTGAATTCAACCTCCGTTGCCAAATTCAATTTAGAAGTGTGAATGCAATTCTTCGTGTATTTATTATTTTGAAAAAGCATTCAAAATCACGTACAATTGAACGGTTTCTGAAAAAATCATTGAAGATCAGTTTAATATGTAGGGACATTCACAAATAATGTATACTCTAGTAATCAACACTTTTAACAAGTATCCGTGATTTAACGTCTCTAAAGGAACCTAATTACACGAAACATAGCAAAACCCGATCCCCAAAATATACTGACTTCTTAATCTTACCTGACACTTCGCACATCACGGCCCATGCCTCTGCCAACAATGCTCTAATCTCCAGCTGAGAAAATAGGTCTATTCTTGACTATGTTTGCACAGCGAAATCTAAGAAATCCGGACAGAATGAAGAAGTTTCAAGGCTATAAACTTTCAAACCTTGGGCACCTCGTTTCCCTGCTTCATTTGGTGCGTACCAACCGACTGTAAATTGAAGTAACTGCGTGTTGACGAAGAATGATTGCAAATTTAAGTTGATGGAAATTATAATTTTCACAAATGTTCCAATCAAAATAACGAGACGAGTGCACAAAATAAATGCGAATTTGTAATCATTCAGATATACAATCATGTTGATAATTCGTTTTACATATCTTATTAACCAATCTTATGAATTTCTAATTCAATGCTAAGTAGCCAACTGCAAAAAAACATAATATATTTCTAAGGTTATGCTTTAATTATCGCTTCAGGTAGAAATAAAATGATAAGCAGATACAGATGAAAAAGCGAGAAGTGATTCAGCTCTCGTGCGACTGCACACTTACCCAACAACAGGTTCAGCACCCTCTGCAGGACACAATGAAAGCATCAACGGCAGGAATTATGACCTCATAAATGAATATATTTGGTCTTCATACAAATATGTTCCTCTATTCGCTTACCACGTTGGAATTCGTTTTGAATGCGATATTTTTTAAATTTTCACATCTTGGCAAACATCTTGATCATGTGCATTTAGATTAGTTTTCAAGTTGAATTTGCAAACAATTCCAGCATTAGACGCACCTCAGTCACGTTTGATCTAGATGCTCGTCTTGTAATCTAATTCAATGCCTTCAGAAATCATGCACCACGACTGAGGAGAATATTTGCAATTTAGACCACGCTTGTAAGTGGCTATGGCCGAGGAAAGGTAACAAGGAATCTTCAGTGTATTGGCTTACAGAAATAGTAAATTATGAGAGGTACTTACCATGTTCAGTTACCACGTCCAGTTACCAAGCCCAGTTACCACGTCCAGTTACAACGTCCAGGATTCACGTCCAGTTATCACGTCCAGTTACCACGTCCAGGATTCACGTCCAGTTACCACGTCCAGTTACCACGTCCAGTTACCACGTTGGCGCATACCAGACATTGACTCAGCTAAGCATCACACTGGCTCAGCTTGACTCTATTCGGTCAAATCACAGAACTGAACATTTTACCCTAACACGTTCTCTCTCATGACCAAGTGAAACATCACAACAAAAGAAGTGTGTAGTACACAGCGGTAATGATGTTGTTCGATGTATCTCTACGTCAAGTTCGAAGGTGAGTAAGCTGAAAAATATCCTGTTCCTCGGTCTCCGGGTTTGTTATACCTTTGGACGCCCACTCGTGGGCAGACATCAAGAATGAAGTAGATTGACAAAACCAACTACATATATACAGCGAGCTGCGTGTCAAAAATTGTAGCGTCACATGACACCATTGCGTCCGATGCGGTAACATCCGTGATTCCGTTCGTCATCCGACGACGTCGGCGTTATTTAGAAGCTGATTCTAGTCATTCCAAAAATTTCAAACGCCGATTACAACTCTCAAACAGAACCAAAATATGTCTGGCCGAGTAAAATTACTAAGTTGTGAGTTTCCAAACATGAATTTTTTTGGACCCCTCTGTTTTTAATTAGCAGTATACACACATACAGCATACAGTATAAATACATACGTACACAAATATACATACTCGTATTTGCAAATATGTACATGTAAATTCATTCATATATGTATACTAATAAATACAGATATAAGCATATTTTAACAAGTTAATCTGTAATCAGACGTTAGAGTAATATCTTGTCCTCTACTTTAAGGTGATAAATAGAGTTTAGGAAATGATACTGCACCTTATTTTGAACTCCTATTCGTAATTTTACTTTCTACAATCATCTAGCTCAGTCGAGTCATTTTAGAGCATGACTACATTCGATACAGCTATAGAAGCATCAAATCAATGCATTTCGTGATCGCACCGTGGGTTCAATTTTAAAATCATGGCAATGTTTTGTAACAGTGTTTTACTTCCTGCTACATTCTAGCTAGGTCTAGTATAAAATAATATTCATCCCCCTAGCGCACCCGTACATTCTATCGAGGTTTAGTTCAAAATGATATTCATCCCCCTAGTGCATGCGTACACTCTAGCTAGGTCTAGTGTATAAATATGAGTGTATTTTGATAGTGTCCACTACCCGTCAAAAATGACGGGAATCAATATTTTCCTAAAAACAATACTTCAGATGTAGATTATACAAATATATCCAACCTCACAGAATCCGCGATTATAGTATTCTTAATCTTGTGCACTGGTGAAACTCTTTTCAAAAGTAGTCATTAAGCATCCTAGACAGTGTGGCAAAGCGACAGACCAGCTGAGCTTTAACATGGCTTTCCAATGATTTCAAACCAACTTTATGACGTTACCAAAACGCAATGTTGTTAGGCCAATAGTGGAGCCAGATTTGGGGGTAGCAGTGCTACCAGGTGCAATTTGAGAGCTGCTATTAGTTCGTTGCCGTGACGTCAGCAAAACCACACCGACAACGAAAAAAAGACTGGTTTGTACCTACCTTGTTTCCCCTACCGTGCCTTACACTAAGTGGTAGCCAGGTTACTGGTCAAACTAATTAAAAACATTTCTTTTCGCATTGTCAAGGAAAAATATCAAAGCATCATGATGAATTTCAACAAAAAAAATCAAATGAAAATTTTTATTTGAAAAATAAACGGTTCGTGTATTCTGGATACCATAACGCAAGTGAAAGGATTGCCACAGAAAACTAATGTAATAGAATGGTTTCTTGTATTTCTTAAGTTTTATCCATGTTGCTATCAAAGCTATCGAGTAGAGAAGCGTTACCCACGGACGGACAGACAGACGGAAGGACGGACGAACGCGGTTCTTTTTATAGTAAAGAGAGAATTTAGGATAATGGGTTACTGAATGTCATGATGCTTGATGAACAAGAACCTGCTTGGTATACGAGTTGTGCGCGTCGAGTGCCAGTGTGCCGCACAGGTATTCTGATGTTTCCACTCTGCGTTTAATCGAGCAACGCAGCATAAGTGCGAAATAGCAAAAATAGTGAAATCACTATGAGGATTTTTCTCTAAATAAACCTACATATGAATTATGCGTTCGATACCTTTGATAGAGAAATAGGCGGTGTGAGTTGTCCTATGCATCAATATCTATTTCTATCCTCCTGACATGAATGCTATGTGGATAAAGTTCTCAGACTAACGGCATCTGGGTGCCCTGGCTTCCGGAAAGTTTAGGTTCCAAGCCCCTCTTACACCAGCAACAAGTACCAGCGGACGGGTGAGAAGGCATTCCATCTTGTGCCTGCACAATTCTTCACTGTTCTGTGAGGAATTGCACCACCTTTGCTTACGTTAGCAATCACACCATTATCCCCCAAAGTTCATCCTGAGCCAGGGAGAGTTCAAGTTGATATGAGTTGTGGCCTTTGTTGCATCACGCATGGATAATGCATGCAATGCTCAGCCTCCTCAACGCAGTTATTCTGTCACATTTTCTGCCACCAGTTTGACGCACAATGAAGCCATTGTCCGCGAGAGACAAGCAAAGAAGGTGCATCTGTTGACAGCCAAAAAGTAGAAACGTGAACGTGTCCATCCAAAATATCTTGATGAAATATAAAACACGGGGGTTTTACTACGATCGGAAGTCACGTGAATGCCTGTAACGTTTGGTTGTCATGGAGAAAATTCCAAGTTGACTGGCCGCTCTCATTGTGACTGCTGTCCTAGATCATCCGGATGAGGAAGAAATGAAAAGAAAGCTGTCTGCCTTTGTTTGGATAACTTTTTACCAAAATTTACTTTGAAGAAATATATTTCACGGCGGAAATTCTTGATCTTCACATTCATAAGATGTTTTGCGCATTCCTTACGCTCACACTACCATTAAAAGTCTTTTAAAAATTTGTAATTATTTGAATCATTTAGATATTGAAAAAAAACCTTAGTGCAAAGAAATTAAACCTCTTACTTCAACACTTCAGATACGTTACAGATCTTGGAAAGAAATTTCAATGGAAAGAAATTTCAATAACAACGCGCAAATTGGTCATAAATATCGAGCCTCAGTGGTCTCGTTAGAGCTCTGACGTATAGGCACCACAGGCCCAGACAAGTTCATGGCTACCTATTATTTATACAAATGATTATCTTCCCTGCTTAGAATTAATAGATATTAGCTCCTCATTACGGTATTCACAGAACAGTCGTACCATGCATCACCCAAAATCTACACTGTTGATAGCTATTGCTTTTATTTTTCCTCAATTAAAGTAGCACAAGATAGCCACAAGAATGAACTTAAAATTAATTTTTGATCTTGAAATGAGCTAAGATCAACTGGAACTGTGTTGAACAGCTAAGAACAAAAAAATGACTGTTTCATGAAAATGATATGAAAATATCATTAGAAATAGGTGCGTTGTACCATTTGCCGCAATCATAACTTACAAGAGGATGTTTCAATTCAGTTTTAAAAACATTCAATGAAGTTTAAAATACTGACGTTAAACAAATATTTTACACTATAAATGGTTTTTCGGGTTTTCGCATTCACCTAGCCTATGTGCAAAATGCTAGAGATAGAAAGAAAGTGTTTAGGGTTTTTAATGAATTTAACTTGAACACACTGGTTCAGGCAACGAAGGTTCAAATTGATTTTCAGGCGCTGATACCGCTGAAAAATTGTTGGAAGCACCTTATTTGGAAGAGTTGTGATTCCCCACGGGGCATCAACGCAAACGTCAACACAAATCCACCCTGAGATAATCAGTAGAAATGGTAGTTAATTTAAATGCTAATGAGTTGCGATTAAACGTTTCAAGCTCCAATGAGCAATTTTTGAGGCCTTAAAAGTAAGTTTTTGAGTTTTCGAGTATTTACAGTTATGAGAAGTTTTAGCGCTTGAAGGCAATTATGGGCAGCAAAATACTCAGTTTTACCCTTACTATCGAACTGTATCCTTTCAATCACCAGAACAAGTAATTTTACTCGGAGAACATCATTTTGTTGAAATCTGAAGTCTGACGTTGATGGCAAGAGTGTCCGTCATACGTGGGGATTCCAATGCTCATTCATTGTGACCTCCAGGAATAACAGCGACATCTCCTAATTAGCATTGTGGAGTCCTACTTTCAAATTGTAGGATACTTGTACAATTCATGATGAACCAGAACGTGAAATAGAAAGTGACGCAGATTTCAGGTATAGTGGCGAAGTTCTGATGCCGAACCAGAAAGATAGAAACGAAAGCGTATCTTCCATCTTCAGAGCCCCTTTCAGTTAATCATGATAAATAATGAGATACTAGGGAAGGGAAATATCGTAACTTGCGTCTACGGGGGTGGAGTTCAAATGCACTTCCAAGCTGCTTTAAGAAAAACTATAATGAGAAGTCATTAAATTTCATTTATCGACACTGCGGAGCGTAATGGACGGATCGAAGCATTCGTGGATCTTGTATCAGACTGATGAAATACTGTAACAGCTCGATCAGAAATTTCCTCCCATACAGTACATTACAATTTCAGTCCAGCACACGCATGAGAATGAAGCCGGTATGAATTTTCATTTTGTTCAAGTTTTTATTAAGGCAGTTTACTCGAATTATTTAAGTTCGAGACATGAAAATATTGAAAAACTTAATTGGCCAGGTTTATCGAAGATTAAATATGAGATGAATTAATCTTTGACTCTGATTTGTGAAATTTCTGCTGAGCCGTGAGACTTTTCTACAAATTTCATCACGGTGATTGGTGAAACAAATAGATAAAATCGAATCACGGAGCGCAATCGAGAGAACTTTAACTAATAAAATCAATGACATGCATAGAAATAAATTATGAAATTCGTCGCTGTTCAATATATGTTGACATTTGAGAAGTCTAGCGGGTTATGAGAGGACGCGAATGCGACAGAGTTCGAATATTCAAACAATTTACGTCATCGTACTTGTACAGAGCTGGCAGCTTGAATTCTTCTATCGCCTTGGGTACACAACGTGCTGTTTTTCCCGCCAAAATTATACGGAATTTTTTAAAATAAAATTTGAGTGCTCAGCATCTGGCAACTCTGCAAGGCAACTAGTTGTCTTTGGGTAAAACTTGAATTTTAGGGCACAGAACAAGGGTTAAATGGTCGGTTGGCCGGAAATCGACTGTATCCCAGAAACGAACTGTTTCGGTTTGATGAATTTTTCGTTCGATGCATTCCTGCGTAAAGAACTCAGAATTTATTCCTGTCGGATTCGGAAAGTGAGCTCACGGACCTTCATTCTAGTTTAAAAAAGTAGTAATGAATTAAACGATTTTTAAAAGCCAATGCTGGAGAGCAATTTCAAAATTGATTTTTAGCATAATAGTTGACCCTCATTAAAGTTTAGAAAGGTCGTCATTAATTTGAGAATTTTTTACGAGTAATTTATTGGCAACAATTTAAAAAATGTTAATAATTCATACAATTCTTTTGATCTTGAATTACACTAACTGCAGGAACAGCGAGTTCAGGGACAAGATTCCTCACACAATTCATGACGTCGTAGCGGTACAGCTAGCTGTGAGTTTTTCAAAGTCGACTTAGTAGTAATTACGTTGCTTGTTCAACCCCAGAAAAAGTGTGAATCCTTTCATAAACGATGTACAGATGTGGCCAGTGATTTTAGGAAACGTGAATATTTCTATTTTCTCGTTAAACTAAGGTGTAGTCTTGCATGGTTTTTAATTGATTGCTTCCGGAAAACATTATAATGAATAGATAAAAATCAACATTGTCCACAAACAATTTTTAATAACCTGCCAAAGTAAAAAGTGTTTATTGTTAATGTTTACATTGTTGACCACGCTTCTTCAAAACTGTTTTGATGTGCTTTGGCATGCTGTTTTCTAATTTTTCAATTAAATGATCGAAAGACCTTCACTCTTCTTCAATTAAGGCTCCAAGTTGCGCTAAATTAACCTGTCTCTTCTCGTTCACTCGACTTTTGATGATCGACCATAAATTTCCGATAAGATTCAGATCCGCCAAATTTCCAGGCCAAGAACCCAAAATCTCCACTCCATTGTCATGAAGGAACTTTTTAACCACTCTTGCATTTTGACTGGGAGCGCCATCATATTGGTAAACCATCTCTTTGTCGGGAAACTGACCTATCGTTGAAGGGAGATGATCTTTCAAGACTTACAAGTACCAGGCCGAATTCACTGCTGTGTTTCGGGGAAAATTGTCAGCACTCCAGTTCCCTTACCTGAAAAGCAGCCCCAAACGTGAAGAGTGGCAGAATGCCTGACCGTGGGAATACACACTCCTTGTTAAATCTTCGTCGCACGAGGCTTTCCCGAAGGTGTCAGAAAAGTGGAACGGAGATTCATTTGATGAAATGACTTTGCATCATTGTTCAGCAGTCCTATGATGGTATTTCATGCAAAAATTGCTTGAGTCTTTGATGTTCTTCGCCGTCAAAAAAGGTTTCTTCGCAGCTCTCCTTGAAGCAAGACCGTCGTCGAACAGTTCGGGCTGAGGCATGGACGCCACTCCTCTCCCATTCTAGCGCAAACTCTGAACTGCTGGCAGTCCTTTCCCGTAACGAGTAGCGCACTAAAGCCCTATCTTGACGAACCAACGACAGTATTTTCCTGCAAGGGGCTTTCTTCGCCACTATGGATTTTGTCGCGTTGATTATTGTTTGATCAATTTGTAGAAAGTTGACGATGATGCAAGTTGCTGGGCAACGATTTCCTTTTTTGATAGACCACGCGGATGGAGAAGAATGATGGTTTCCTTAATTTCTTCCAAAATCACTTTAATTTTGAATCTGAGAAAGATTTTTTTCTTATTATTAAATCTTACTAATTCCGCCCTTATTCCCATCATTAAAATTTCTTATTGTTAAATCTATATCATTTTTCAAATTCATACTTTTTGCTGATGACAGCACACTTTCCGCAGTCCTTCCGAACCAAAATCCCACTCTGATTGCGGAGAGTATGAATAATGAACTTCATAAGGTTTCATTGTGGCTTAAAGCTAACAAAATAAGCCTTAATATCGATAAAACAAAATATATTATGTTTTCGCACAAGAAAAATATATAGCTCCCACTCATAAAATTGGCGAAGGTGAAGTCGAAGAAACTAACTCATGTAAGTTTCTAGGCATCATAATGGATAAGCATCTGACCTTCAAAGAGCACATCGCTCATATCAGTTCTAAATTATCAAAATCCATCGAAATCCTAAATAAAGTTAAAAATTTCTTGCCTGAAACTGCTTTACAAATGCTCTACCGAACGTCATTTCACCAGACCTGCAATACGGGAAAGAAGCATGGCACGGAACTGAAAAAAATAAAATCAATATACTCTCTACTCTGCCAAAAAGAGCCGTCAGAGCGGTAAAGAATCTTGAATATAATACTGACACAAATGATTCATTCAAAAATTTACAAATATTTAAACTTTCGAATCTCTACAAAATCTCCATTTGTTATTTCATTTTCAAAACATTAACAAATGATGGCGACAATAGCCTAGAGCAATTATTAACTGCACAAACTGGTCATCACGACCATTTAACCCGAAATAGAAGTAAATTCATGCTTCCTTATTATTCAAAGGCCCGGTCGCAACACAGTATCCTCTTCGTTGGAACTAAAACTCGGAACTCAATCCCAGCTGAGATTCGTGAAAGTAATTCTTAAAAGGTATTAAAAAAAAATCTTGAGTCTCACTTTCTATCAGAATGCTGGTCGTGTAAGATGACCAAATCAAATCTTGTCCCCTACATGAATAATGTAATTTGCTGTGGTTAATATCGCCGATCTCCAGTCTACTCTTAAATCGTTTATCGAACATACTGTCAAATCTAGTCAATATGAACTATGTTATAAAATGAAGCATCTAATATCGAGTTAATTATTTAATTGATCAGTCTAATGCAAAACTAAGTTAAGTGAATTAGGTTAAACATTATTGTACCCCTTAGAATAACGTTGATGGTAGGATGCAATACATGTAAGTCGCTGAACTTACTCTGGCCCACAGGTAGCTATACTCAAATTTGACCATTGTACTAGACTTAAGAAACATTCTACCTCTGTGTCACCTGTGGTAAATAAATTGTTTAAATTGTTTATATGCATTGCGTTATCACATGTTTTCGCTTTTAAAGCATCCGCGTCTGACGTAATTTTTTTCAATTTCTCTTATCTTGACATCTCCTTTTCAGATCTAAAAGACCAGGTTCAGACTATTTCTACTCGTAACACGTGATTGTTATGAATCATGCGAAAAATTGTTCAAGCTGAAAATCATGCGGAAACTCTCTGCTTCGTATCTCGTTTGTGTTGCACAACAATACTATAAGCTAATTTGAAAAATGTTCCACAGAGCGTTTTAAATCTTCGTAAGCTCAATACTGACGATTCAAAAGTATTAGTGACGGACTGGAATTACGAGTTCGAAACTATCACGCTTACATCAATTGCTGTATAGTATGTACAGTGAAAGACGTTGAAAAACGGAATTTTCTCCCACAATCATAAAATTAAAGATTTTTTAGAAACTTGAGGCTAAAGCAACCAAACAATTAGGAAATTAAAAAAAAAAATTCCTCAAGGAAAAATAGACTTCATGAGGTAATTCTAGGTAAGCTTACACTAGATTGGAATATCTCGAGCGGCAAAAGAGCGTATCTCTGAGGCCGGAAAACATCTCTTGTCACCTGCTAAGGAACAGAGCGATGGCTTCCTTTCTGCCAGCCAGCACAGTGCTGTAAGGGCCAAAAGTTACCGCTTATAGATATTCATCGTGACAACAAGTGAGGAAGTCTGATAGATACAGTGTTAGGAAGACGTCATGTCTTTTGTTACGAGGAAATTTAACTGCTTTCTAGGTTTTAGTCCCTGGTAGTGATAAACAATTTTCCTCAACGTCGAAGGAAGAACTTTCATTTTCGCGTTAATCGAGTATCAGTTGTGGATACTTTAAAAATTTGCAAAACTGGATATTCTGAATCGCACATGGTTGATGTGCTTGAACTGCTTCTGGTAATGATCATTTGACATCACGATATGATGCACGAGAGCTATTAACATCCAAAATCCAAAGGCATTAAAATGGGATCTTGACAACCAACCGCAAAGCCCACTCAAGCGCTTGCCATAAAAGTTTAAATTCCATGTTTTGTTTTCGGGTACATCTTTCCACGCAAGTACAAACTGAAATTTTCTCATAGATCATCCTCTGAGAACCTGACTATAGTTGTGGTCCTGAACATTAAGACATTCCAGAGGCTCGACATAAACATGTGAGCGGTATACCTTATCCGGTGATTTTCATCTGGCTCGAATGAATTTGTTATAAATGCACATCAGTGAAAATGAATGATAACGTTGGCACTTTTCCAAAAAACCTAATGAAATTGTCTTTTCTTTTTCCCGATGTTAAGCTCTGATTCATAACGGAGGGCAAGGAATAAATTCTGAGGACGTCAGTACGCACGAACGGAATGGTGACACGTCAGCACGGGTCACGCGTAGCTAGAAGCTTACGTAAGAACGAACGAGGACATCGCGATTCACGTTTTGATGACGAAGCTATTTACGTTATAGTCAACTTCCAGAACGATATTTTTCCGGACTACGGGGTTCCGTCATGATACTATGCACAATTTGAATAGTCAGATTGCCCTATTTGCTAATGGCTGACTGTTGCACTCATTTTCTGTTTCTGTAGATCAGGATGAGAACTTCAACTCCCACGCACAACAAAAGGAACGTTTCCCTGCTGAAGAGAACGATTGAATTCTAAGTCCATGTGACTGACTGAACCCGTTCGTTGGTTAACTCTTCTACTCGAGCGGGGCAATAATTTAGCGTGCAGTGGGCCGGGCTAATAATTTAGCGTGCAGTGGACCGGGCTAATAATTTAGTGTGCAGTTAGTCGAGGTAATTTTTTTGCGGGTAGTTCATCGGTGTAATAATTTAGTGTGCAATTAGCCTGGGTGATTATTAAGTAAGCAGTTGGCCATAGTAATAATTTAGTGCGCAGTTGGCCATAGTAATAATCTAGTGCGCAGTTGGCCATGGTAATAATCTGGTGCGCAGTTGGCCATAGTAATGATCTAGTGTGCAGTTGGCCATAGTAATAATCTAGTGCGCAGTTGGTCATAGTAATAATCTAGTGCGCAGTTG
>JACJUY010005344.1:32900-57174 GCA_014220935.1 Platorchestia sp. MABIK | reverse complement strand
CAAATATTGCACCTTTTTCGTTTGAGTCAGGAAATTGTGTACAGCCTCTGTACACACCACTTCCCCTTTCATATATGACATACAAGGATAATGCTTCATCAATGCAAAATTATTTTCAGTTGCGCTGGCGATAATGAGACAGTTTTTAAATGAATATTTATACTTGTGACCACACTACTTAATACTACAAAGTCTGTTCATTTTTTCTGTCTTTACGTGACAACTGTAACATATTAGACGATAATGTCATTTCAAAACTTCCCAAGTGAGTAATTAAAAGTATATTATAAATTGAAGACAATTACAGGTAATAATATTTCTTTGAAGATGTGATACATTATTTCATTATTTATTTATCTTGTAATCATTCATTATTTATAATGAATGAAATGGAGAAGAAGTACTTTAAAAACATTCACTTTGAACGTTTCGAGTCTTGGCTCATTCGGGACAAAAAGTCTGAAAAAATAAAATAATAGACAAGTCAGTACACCCCAAATTACAGAAGCGTAAAATATAAGCACAAAAAAAAATTATAATAATAATAATTTATCGGTTGATTATTTTCAGATTATTTTCACTCTGCATTTCATTGAGAGAAGGTTTGAGTTTATGAATGAATAACGACTCTAAAATACGTAGGTGTAAGTTGGCAGTACATGTATCTAATATTTTAAATTTGCAAATGTCAATAATCTGTTCACAGGAACCAGTACTACAATGTGGTTTTATACTAGGATGAGTAGAAGTAAGCAAGCGACCTGTACGATGCAGGTAAGTGCATAATCTAACTGTATTGCGACATCTCGTAACGCATTATCGACGATACAGCGACTTCTGGCAATGAGATAAACTCTGGACCAGTGGACAAGACGCATCCTTCACGCACACGGACGCTGCAACACACGTACATGAAAATGTGCGAACTTGACGTGGGTGCGCCCCGACCCCATCCCCGGCAAAATAGTGCCCTAAACCGGGGTTTTCGCCGGGGTTTTTAGTTTTTTATTACACCTTTTTCACTTCAAATTAATCCAAGTCAAGTTCAATTTAATCCAAGCCAAGTTCAATTTCATCCAAGTCAAGCTCAAACTAATCCAAGCCAGCTTCAAATTAATCTAAGTCTATCTTCAAATTATCCAAGTCAACTTCATATTAATCCAAGTCGATTTCAAATTAATCCAAGTCAAGTCCAAATAAATGAAAGTCAAATTAAAATTAATCCAACCCTAAGTTGAGTTAAAAATCACTCGTTAATTTGAGCTTTTTGTGTTAAATATGTATCTATTGGATGTGATGAGCAAGAAAAATGCTTTTTCTTTCAGCAAGGAATACATAAATATTCTGCAATATAAAAACAAGCTGTCGTAAAATGTGTTAAGTCCCCAGCATCAGGAGGCAGAGTGTGATTCAGATCATTGAGCTGAGTAACAGATTGAAATCTATTATAAAAACATCGTATTATATTTCTCATTAAAGTTATTTTACAATTCTACATTGATGACAGTATGCATCCATTCAAATATTTATGTTCAAAGACAATTTTATGTTACACACACACATAGTAATATCGAGGACTTATTTACACTCATATAGAGATTGATATGAGTGAAATTCCACTTTATCACATAAACAAAGTTATATACGCATGCAAATACGAAAGATTATCACTGGACGATATGTAGATTTAACCTTTAAAAGAAATATTGCAACGAAGTCTGTTTTTGCATATTCAGACGAATTTTCCCATTCATTCGAATGGAAGGCACAATTTTATTGCTATTGCAAGATTGTGTCTGTGAAGTACTGTGCTATAATAAATTGTAATCAAATGGTATCGTGTAAATATACTCAGTGAATCGCATTTGCATATTTCTTTTAAAGGTTAAATCTAAACATCGTCGAGTGGGCAATCATTTGTAATTGCATGCATTTGTGATTTCATATATGTGATAGTGTGGAATTTCACGCATTTAAATTTTTATCTGAGTGTAAATAAATCCTCGAAACTACTATGTGTATGTGTAACATAGAAGTACCTTTGAGCACAATTCTTTGAATGGATACATATTGCCATTAATTAAGAACTGTAAAACAACTTTAATGTGTAGTATAATACGAAGTTTTTATAATTGACTTCTAACTGTTACTCCGCTCAAAGATCTGAATCACACTCTGCCTCCTGATGCTGGATACTTTGCACATTGCTGAAATTTATGTATTCCTTGCTGAAAGGAAAAACGTTTTTCTTGCTCATAACATCCAATAGATACATATATCTCACAAGAAATTGATTTAAATTTTTAAGATTAATTTAAGATTAATTTAAACTTGACTTGGATCAATTTGACTTTGACTTGGATTAATTTGAACTTGACTTAGATTAAATTGAACTTGATTTAGATCAATTTGAACTTGACTTGGATTAATTTGAAGTGAATAAAGCGTAGTGTGCCCGGATACCCGCACGTGAAAAATTCACGTGCTTTTTAAAACAATTAAAACGATTTCTCAAGAGATCTGCGATTTCATTGCAATCCTGAAGAAAATGCAGTCACTGAGAAGAAAAAGCAGTATCTATGCTACCATCCAGTGTAATTATAATCCAGTGCGCAGTTATTGACATGAAAGAATCTCGACTTGGAGAGGTCCAAATATCAGTAGTTATTGAGAAAACGTCATTTTCGTTAATTAAACTGCTTTTGTATTTCCTCTGAAAAGGCAAACTGAGTTTGGATACTGAGGTTCGGAATTAGTCTTGTTCTAATTACTTTATTTGATGGAACTTGAAACTTCTTATTCAGAAGCCCTTCAAAATTCATAAAAGTTTCCTTTTCCACAGGGTCGTAAGGATTGAGCACGTCACAAAGCCAGTAAATTAACAATTTTTCTCCATGTATTTGATCAGTATTATTTGGCTACCACTTTTTGGATTGGGTAAATGTTTATTTTATAGTCAGGTGTTTACGAGTAGACGAAGACGACTTGCTACTACCGGCAGTTTTGTCACTGCTGCAACCTGAACTGTCTTTGTTTGTTTTCAATACATGGACATTTAGTTTTTCTTCTTGTTCATTTTGTTTCTATTTATCAATTCTCTTTCTGTATTTGGTTTTTCATCAGCTTCCAGGAATTGATCACTATGTGCTGAGTTTAGACGGCCCCATAGAGATTTAGTTGAGAAAGTTTTCTGAGATGCACCAGCCGCTCCTCGTCGTATATTTGCTTCACAAATGGTGCACACTGCAATTTCTCCACTCTTCACCGATATATAAAAGTGTTCCCATGCTGCTGATGCACTTCTTTTAGTCATTATAGCGGGTGTCCCACAAAATGTCACTGCGTTTTTAATTGATTATATTTCCGCCTGAAATTAACCTATTTTAACAGCCATTTTTTCACAACGTAGTAAATTTTATTATATTTTCGAATAATTCATGTTTGAAAATCGTTTAATAAAAACTAACATTGATCGATTAACTGAAATAGATAGAAAAACTAATTGTTCAAAGGAAAACTTTTTAAAACAATATTGATATTCTTCCTTATTTTGAACTTCCAAAAAAAACGAACAAACAAAAATTTAAAAGAGTAACAAATCATTACCATAAATAATGTTTAAATTAAAAAGTAATTTAGTATCCTTCGACATACGCTCTATTTCTCTGAAGGTAATCATTACTACTAGCCACTATTAAACGAAGAGTTTTGCGGATCATTTCACCGTTTTCTTTTAGTTCTTGAAACACTTCTTCAATTCGTTGTCGAAGAATTATTAATGATGGAGGTGAGGTTTTGAAAACTCGTTCATTCACAGTCGGTATTGAGAAATGAAGAAGAACATCAGTGTTGTTTTTAAAACTTTTCCTTTGAACAATAATAGTTTTTCTGCCTTTTTTATTAAATCGATCACTGTAAAGCAAGAATTATTAAACGAAATTAAACGATTTTCAAAAATTTGAATTTTTCGAAAAGGAAACAAGATTTACTACATTGTGAATAAAAAGCAATTTAAATATGTTGATTTAAAGCGTAGATAGAATCAATTAAAAAGTCGGCGACATTTTTGTGGAACACCCGGTGTATTTAATTACTATAATTGTTTCTGTATTAATTAATTCAACAAGCACTGCAACTGCAGGTCTACAAAACTTTATTGACTTGACATATATACACCCCCAACCGCAACCGTAATTCAACATGCATTGAGCCGCTAACCGGCGTTATGCATTACGTCGTCGTGCACGTCCTGACACAGTCTAAACTCCGGCCCCGGCCGTGGTAAATTTGATAACCCTGGCCCCGGCCATGACAAATTTGTTGACCTCGGCTCCGGCCTCGTCCTCGGCCAAATTTTCAACCCCGGTCGGTCTATAGTCACCAATTGTAAGGCCTGGTGAAACTTCTGGGGTCACCACTTTTAAGAACTGATGTTGCTACTTCGGCCATTGAGTTCCATTGCGGCAAGTAAAGTAGCGGTCTTATTTAATTTTTTACATCGATACATCTTAAGATTACTGAACACTTAAAATGTTTTGTTCGTCGTTTCCGCACGCTGCTGTGATCGTAACGGATGTTCTTTTTCTTTTATTATTTAATTGTCGTGACATTTCTATTCGTCACATTCATGTATTTTCTACTCTTCATTAATCATGATAAAGTAATTGGAGCTGCCACCAGCCCTCTATTTGGGCAAATAATATTTGTAGTAAATCAATCATTAATAACGGTCGTCATAATTAATTAATTATCTCTGTTCTTCGGTAAGCGTGAGGTCAGAGCTGAAGGCTATTATTAATGTGCATTTTATCATTATATTATCATCCTCATCTCTTCATCATCATCTCTTTTCATCGCCACCTCTTCCTAACTTACAAAGGAAATTAAAGACACGAAAGATTACAAAGTTGGTTATTGACGCAGACATCTAAAGACATCACAATGCTGTTGAGGGAGAAACTGGTTAGACACATAGTAAATATGTTTAACTTATCTGCGGGATCCAGTTTGGCGTCGATGAAGTAAGTGCGAGGAGGCTGGTTGCTTTATGATCCGTAATCACGATCAATTAAAATAAGTTGAATCTCCAGTTAATTAGCAGTCAATTGTCACTTTTACAGTAGTTTAAAGCGAAGCGGATTCATCGCCAAAGGCGATGAACCGCAGTGGAAAACACCAGTGACGCTTATATGATCTTATGCTGTTTCTCTTCAATATCTCAGTTATTGAGGGAAGTTCCTTGACTGCCTTTGACAAGCCCCCGCGTTAGACTGCCCTTGCTCACCCAGCTTCATGGCCAGGGCGCGTCTCCTACGTTAGCGAACAAACACGTTACGAACAGACGTGGTACTATAGCAGTTAATTGTTAATAAGTGAAAAGCCCACGATAGTGATGAACATTAATTAGGATCTCGCATTCTATCTATATATATTAATAATATCCCAGATGATTAGGATTTCAAATACAAGAAGTACATTGTGATAGAGGAATGAGAAAGTGGTATCTGATAACTTGGACTTGTGGTCCCTCGGTTGCGTCGTGGTGGTGATGTAGAGGCGGGAAGCTGGTGATGATGGTAAGGCGTCGCATCGACTGGTGCCGTCTGGTTGTAGAAGATGTTGTAGGCGATGTTTCGTGAAATGGCACGAGAGGCAGATTGTGGAGTTCAGGGTTGCCAGATTGGCCATTTCATGGCCAATTTGCACAATATTGGCCATTTTTTAAACTCCGTGGCCATGAGAAAATTCATTTGGCCATTTTTACCAATTTGGCCATTGGATTGGCCATTTTTGGAACTTGTGGCGATGGAATATTCCATTTGGCCATGTTTTCTGAAATGGAGCGTTGAACGAACCAAGATGCTGCAACGTTATACGTATTATCGAAGATCGAACGAGTCTTGTTCAATCTTGGTGAAACTAATGATCAGGAACAACGAGCGCATTTTCCATTTATGAAATTGTCTATAATACGGGGGTATGTAAAAGGAAAAGTCTTGAGTTATATATTTGTGAATTGGGAAGAATTGCTAGCTAGAATTGCTTAGCTAGAATTGCTAAGAAATTGTTCACATACTGTGAACAATTTGCAGGTGATGACACTCTCTTCAAGGTTAGGCTCATAAAAGAAATGCTACAAGATAAATAGAGTAAATTATTTTTATTTTGCATTTGCGACACCTGTTGTAAAAGAATTTGAAAGGATAAATTTTGCATTTCAGTAGACTAGTGCTGATCCCTATCATCTCGCAAAAGAACTGTGCAGACACCAAGATAGTTTTCACCAAATGCTATATAACAAAGCCTGAACGGCTAAAATCTTAGAAAATGTGCATTTTGGAAAAAAGAAACTAGTACTCACCTAATGAAGTTCATAAATTTTTCTGATAAAGACCTGGAACATCATAAAATTTACTGTGCAAAACTCGGATGCCAAGCTATGCCTCAAGAAACTTTGAATCAAGTGAGTAAGCGACTTCCTGAAACAGTAGATGTGTTTAAAAGTATTTCCTTTCTAAATCCTACTATTCTTTTGATCCAAACGGATTGGGGAAGATCTTCAGATCTGCCATTTTTTCATCTGGCTGAAGAATAGTATCGAAAAAGCAGTCTAGTAGCGTGGAATGAAGAAAAAATATTCAAAGAACATGAAATTCCTAAAGAAGCGCTTGAATTTTGGCAAGCTGTTTCATAGCATGAACAATTTAAAGAATTATCACACTACGCACATGCCTCATAGTGCCCCCCAGTATTGCAATATATTACTGAAAAATTTTTTTCTCATGTATCATTAAAACAAAACCCAGGAACCCATAGCAAATCAAACTTTTCGATTCAATTGTTAAAAATTGTTCCTTTTTAAGTGACAACGACATGTGCTGCCATAATTTCAAAAGTACGCCAGACATGCTGAAGAGACACAGCAGTAATAACCTGCATCACATGACCCAAGAAACAGAATACCTGCAATATCTCGAGGAAGTGCACTTGTCATAATATTGTTATTGTGAGTATCAAGTTTATTAGTATTGTGATTTTTAATTAAACAAATGTCTATTATTTTTTCATTATAAAATAAAGAAATAAGGTTCTGGTGTGATTTGGGCAATAAAAATTGCCCTATGTGTGATTTGGGCAATACAAATTTTGGCCAGTTGTTTGGCCATGGGATATTTTGATGTGGCCATTTTGGCCATTTTTCCCACAAAATGTGGCCATGAGCTGACCGATTTATCTGGCAACCCTGGTGGAGCTGACTCGAAGTTGTGATGATCCGCGAGAGAATATCTTCAAGTGCGGTTCTTTTCGTGGAGATGAAAGTCGTTGGCCAGACGTAACACTTCAGTATTCCTCGTAGCGATTTCTTTATAATTGTAGATGTAGGGCAGTTATATCGTGAGAATATAACAAAAATGACTAGATAAGAATTAAAGAGTAACAAAGGTAGGGCACAACAAATATATTAGCCTGTACGAAAAACTCACTGTGGAAATAGTAGACGGGCGAATGCATTAACGCTTAAATGACCTGCTTCGCAGAAGAAAGAGTAAAAAAGTAACTTTTCAAATCTACAACACTGACATAATTTTATTAAAAATAGTTAAACGTAAATATCAATAAATATAATATGAGGATTGGTACAGAACCAACCCAAGTGGACGAATGAACATTTCAATGGTTGAACAAACAGGGTGGCGCATAAGTAACGCACCCTTTTAAAAAATTAATAATAAATAAACTGTAAAAGGTATAACGATAGGGTTGATTGCAAACGATAGAGGAACTCTTAAAGTTTATTTCCATGTCGTATCCTGTCTATAAATACCCAGTGTATATTACGGTAATGAATAACGGTGCCGTTACTTATGCGCCACCCTGTATAAACGAAAAAATAGGAAAAGTAAAGTAACACAAAAGCTTATTTTGAGATAATACCCATGAGCAAAAGACAAATAGTCAGCTACAGGGTTTAGCAAATGCTTGAAAGAAAAACAGAAAGAGCATTCTAGCATTGAAAAAAAATTCATAAGTACTGGGCGAAATCAAATATCAACTACAACGGCGCGAGTCGAGTTCCGCATAAACCTAAGTAGAAGAGGGAAAAATGAAAGCTTTTAATTTCGAAAGACATTCCTATGAGTAAGGATGACACTGAGACTAATGATAGAATATATGCATAAATGATGATTTATATCAAACACACAAAATTTTTGGTTTTGTGCTTCTTTCTTTCCAAATATGGCCCTAATGTAGGTTTAAATTTTTTTACCCCGGAGATCAAAAGAAAATATCCTCTACGAAAAATTTATAGGGTGAATGACTTTGAGAAATTCGAAGTGAAGAGGTCGTATAGCAGCATTCTTCAGCACTACTGACGAAAACGAAAAATAAAATTAACCTTGAAGTGTAGACAAAGATCCAATATTTGATTGGGTGAAATGTAATTCTTCAAGAAGGAATTTATGAGGCGAGAAATATATTGTTAGCGAATAGCGCTTTGGGATTTGACCCTAAGGTAATCGAAAACTTGGCCAATGTCGCCATTTTAACATGTTAACAAAAAGCGGAAATGCATTCCGGCTGAAGTCAAGATTTTAGTAGACTTTTCATTGCCTACACAAATGACGAGTAAGTGCTGTATTTGTGCAGTACAATCAAGTATTACAGTATGAAATTGCCACTATATGGACTCATGAAATGGCATGGTGCATTCGACTGGGAGTTTTTCAGTGTTGCTGAATTTTTTTGCCAAATTATTACAGAAAAACGTCGTGAATGTAAAAATGATTGAACTAAGTCATAGGAAAACAAAAACAATAATAATTAACCTTAGTGTCAGATCCTTGTTTACATCAATATTTTACGAGAATAAACGCTCATGTTTTCCCTCGTCTATCAAGGTATATCTGGAGCTCCACTCAAGCCGTTTTACTGGATGTTTGATTTTGTCATGTGCTTATGTACTATCTTTAAAACATAGAATGTTGTTTCTACTTCCCTTTCAAGCATTTGCTCAACCCTGTACTCTACTATTCGTCTTTTCCTCGCGGGGACTGTCTCAAGATTAGCCGTGTTCCTTTTTTATTTTATTTTGGAGTTCAACCGATCAAATGTTCATTCGCACACTTGGTTTGGTTTTGTATCTATTCCAAAATTCTAATGAATGACCATTACGGTTAAATATTTCAGATAAATTAATTTATGGCAGTGCATAACAGATTATTATGCCATGTCTGCATTTATTCTTACTTCTTTGAATCAAGTCATTTAGGCGCTTATGCATTCCTCCTCTACGATTTTTGCGTTTTGTTTTTCGTACAGGCTAATGCGTTCATTTGAAGTTTATGTCATTCTTAATGTCTCCTTCGATGCCTCAACGCGTTCTTTCAAGATGCTCAGGTATTTTTGGCTATATTTTTTTAAAATTTCTTTCAGTTCAACAATCGTTTAAGATGCGTCTAGTTCAAAGTTGACGTTCTCAGAGTGTTCACGGGCTTATTGCATATTTTACTCAAAATTCAAAGCTATAGGTAAAAAACATTCGCTTTGGTATTGTTTTTAAGAGTTAAATAGATGAATTGCTGAAATAAAAATCTGTCAGTACCAGAGGATAGAGATACTTCCGGAGAGCTGCGACGTCTACTGATGGCACTGTTGTTACAAGGTGGGAAGCGGTCCAAATGCGGCTCTGAAGGCCCCGCACCTTAATTTATACGTGGAAAACTGCTGATGCAGCACCCGCACTGCGACACTCGCACCGAGGGCGTTGTACTGACGCATGTACGAACGAATGCACGCACATAATGCACGCACAAATCTCCCGAACCTCTTAAGAATACAGTATATTCTCAGAAATGAGAACCATGCTTCTCCGTCATGAAATTGTTCAGAAATTTTATGTAGTCCAAGCTCAATTCGTCATTGTCTACTTTGATGTGTTTTCGGCCTTGACATTTGGTATCGAATTTTCCAACAAGCTCCTATATGCACTGAATACTTTTTATTTTTTTCCTCTCAGTCAGCGTTTCTACAAGTGACATGGCAGTTGCCTTATGTTACAGTTTATGTGCCACTTATTAACATAAAATACACTTATGCGCCTCAGAAATTCTCTTATTGGGATTAGTTAGCTCGTTGATGACTTTGAAAGTAAAGCGGAGGCAAATGGGAGCTGTGCTCCGCTTTTTCGTCTGAAAGTAATTTGAAGTCGATAGGTGCATTCTTTCAAAAGTTACGAGTGGAAAACTCAAATTTTTTGACGGCGCGCGAGTCGGATAGGTATCTGAAGAAATTTCTGTAGTTTCCACAAAACCGTTTCTGTACCGTCTCGGTTGCGGCCTGCTGGTTGAAATGAGGGTGTTTCTAGCCCTCTCGATGTATGAAACTCTTTCATGCTAATAATTTTGCTCTCATCAACCATCAAACTTATGGTGAGAATAATGCAATATACGGAGTCAATTTTAAATATGAGTCCTAATGAATGAAAACTACTAAATAGGTCCACCGAATTTCGGAATATGATGCAATCCGACGATATTGGCATCCAATTTTCAATCTTCAATGAGAACTTTACAGCAGCTCTGAATGAATGCGCACCTCACATCACAGAAAAAAGCAAGCCGAAAAGCGTTGTTTGAATTACTGACAAAATTAAAGAGATGAACAAAATATAGAAAACTCATTTGCGAGGGTAAAAAAAACAATATTTCAAACAGTACTTTATACAAGAGATATAAAGAACATGGAAAAATTATTCGAAAGAAAATCACTGAACTCACTGCCACCAGGAACTATTAGGGGCTAAAAATAACCCGAAACGAAAACGGGAAATCATCAGTGAGTCGCCCGATTGTCAGGCAACGCATGCCTGACTCCGTGCGGGGAGACCCGGGTTCGAGTCTCGGCGCTGGTGGCGATTTTCTCTGTTGGGTATAGGAGAAAAATTCTAAGCACAATACCCCACTCTACCCAGGTGTCTGAAATGGGTACCGGTCTTCGACCGGGGGAAAGCGTCATGGCGTCCTGGTGTTAGTTATAAGGCATTTGAAAAACCAATGTAAAAGGTGATATGTATCATGCTTCAATTGGAAATAAAGCATCCGTAGATGCCGATGTTTGTTTGTTTATGTGGTTGAACTCGTATACCCATGTGGTTGAAATAGTTACCCATAATAGTTCAATGTTTTTTTTCAAGTGGTTGGCCTTTGGCATGGTGAAAAATAGATGAGTTACCACCCAGCTCAACGTGCCAACGCTAATGGTTCACACGTGCATTTCCTTTAGTTAGCCCTTAAGCTTGTTTTGATTTTATTTCATCATCCTTACATTAGTTTGTTTACAAATAAATCACTGTCGTTGCTGAAATGTATCCATATATTTAAAAAGCATTGTAATGAGATTCACCAGCTAATGTCTCACTTCTTAGGGTAATAAAAGTTTCCTTTCTCTCTTTTACAGAGGCTTAATTTCAGAGACATCACCTGTGTAAAGAGACATAAATAAGCAACTAAGGAGAAAAAATTACACCTTATCTTGTATCCGTATTCTTTTTTTATTATTGAATTATACTGAAATCCTACACCGTTGTCAGCAGTGTCTTGACGTTATATTTCTTTGATCTCATCGATGAATATTCTCTTAGTATTCGTCCTATTTTATCTGTCGTTTTCAAGGTCGACCTTCAAAT
Source organism: Platorchestia sp. MABIK (assembly GCA_014220935.1). Lineage (NCBI taxonomy): Eukaryota > Metazoa > Arthropoda > Malacostraca > Amphipoda > Talitridae > Platorchestia > Platorchestia sp. MABIK. The sequence goes on along the minus strand of JACJUY010005344.1, from coordinate 45,488 downwards.
CGTCAATTTTTCAGCGAGTTTGGGTTGAGGTAAAACACGTCTTTGCATATCCAACACATTTAATAGGATATGAATGATGACACATATGACAGAGAATGGATGGGTGGGGACTGGCAATCAAAAATGACAAGGAAATAACTGCAATACTTGACCTTCAAGGAAGAAGCGGTAGCGATGATGATAAAGGGTTTGCGTTAAATCGAATACGTCGGACGTAATAATACGTCGGACACCAGAATATTACAGTAAATAATTCAGGCTGCTGGCTGAGTTCAAATCTAACAAGTTAAAAGGTGGCACCTCCCGTAGACCCTTGCGAAACGGACTCTCGTATTAAAATGAATTAATCCTACCGTTACACAAGCTTAAATAGGGCAATCTTTGTCGTATGGCTGCCGCCGTCGGGATCGCTCGCCGGCACTCTGCTGGGCATGGTATTTCGTCTTGGGGTGTCGCTTGCCGTTGTAACGCCAGGCTTGTGGAATTGGGTCCTGATAAGAGATCTTACTTGTTTACTCTGGGCTCGGAGGGTCGATACTTCTAAGCTTGGCATGAGCTTGTATTACATTCCTAAGCTCTCCCTCACTCGGCGGAGTGACTTTGGCTGTTTCGTAGCAAAGTCATTACACTTACAGCTATGTTGCAGAGGAAGACAACTGTCGTAGTTTGTCGTTGCAGGGATCATCCTGAAAAGCCCGGCGTAGGCAGTTGTACGTCTTCATTATTGAACTGCCGTAGTTTAGCATAAACATAAATTTTCTTCTGTTGCTCTTACAAACTGATTACGGTGTAGGCGGCACCCTCACGAACCTTGGAAAGGGCAGCTGCGCGGTAAAGCCAGCGCCCCGGAAAGGTAGCTGTACAGAAGGCAGCCCCTTTTCTCGAACCCACATGGAGGTATCGACACCAATATAAAAATTTACAGCGCATAAGTGATTTTAAGAATCCCTTGTCAATGACTGCGGATTTCAACACAATCTTCTCAAAAGTAGGTGCGTAAAACCCAGTAACGCAGCCAGGAGGGGGCCACGTGGGCCACGCCCCCTACACCAAATGTTGAGCTGGGGGCCAATTTCAGTCGCCGTTTTAAGGCAATCGTACCCCATGGGTAAAAACTCTTTTGTTATTGAACCTAGAACAATGAAATTTGGGATACAAATAGGACATGGAAAGATGAAACTTTTTAATGGCGTGTACAAATTGCGATTTTTTCATAGAAAACGAAATTTAAGGGTGAGTGTTTTGATCTTCGGTGTGGATTATTTCATTGAGTCGCCATCGTAGTTTAGTTCGTAGTTTCCGCACGCTGATGTTCATCGTAATGGATGTTCTTTTTCTTTATTAATTGTCGTGACATTGCTATTCGCCACATTCATATATTTTTACTCCTTTATTAATCAAATTGAAGCTGCCACCACCCTATAAGGGAATATTTATAGTAAATATTTATCAATTACGGTCATCATAATTAATTGATTATCTTTGTTTTTCGGTAAGCGTGAGGTCAGAGCTAAAGGCTATTATTAACGTGCATTTTATCATTATATTCTCTCTTTCATCATCTCTTTTCATCATCTCTTCCTAACTTACAAAGGAAATTGAAGACACGAAAGATTACAAAGGTTGGTTATTAACGCAGACACCTAAATACATCACAATGCTGCTGAGGGAGAAGCTGGTTAGACACATAGTAAATATGTTTAACTTATCTGCGGGATCCAGTTTGGCGTTGGCTGATGAAGTAAGTACGAGGAAGCTGGTTGCTTTTACGATCAGGATTTACAATTAATCATAATAAGTCGAATCTCCAATTTATATAGTCAATTGTCACTTTTACAGTAGTTCAAAGCGAAGCGGGTCCATCGCCAAAGGCGATGAACCACAGTGAAAAACACCAGTGATGCTTATATGATCTTATGCTATTTCTCTTCAATATCTCAGTTATTGAGGGAACCTTCTCAAGCCAACCCCTGCGTTCGACCCCTCGCGTAAGACTCTCGCGTAAGACTGTCCGCGTAAAACTGCCTGTTGCCCACTCCCCTTGAGGAGCCGAGGGCGTCTCTACCTTAGCGAACAAACACGTTACGAACAGCGTGATACTATAGCAGTTAATTATTAATAAGTGAAAAGCCCACGATAGTGACAAACATTAATTAGGATCCCGCATTCTATCTATAGCAATTAATAATATCCTGGATGATAAAGATTTCAAATACAAGAAGTACATTGTGATAGAGAAATGAGAAGGTGGTATCTGATTACTTGGACTTGTGGTCCCTCGGTTGCGTCGTAGTGGTGATGTAGAGAAGGGAAGCTGGTGATGATGGTAAGGCGTCGCGTCGACTGGAGATGTTTCGTGGTAGAAGATGTTGTAGTCGATGTTTCTTGAAATGGCACGAGAGGCAGATTGTGGAGTTGCTTCGAAGTTGTGCTTATCCGCGAGAGTTTATCTTTAAGTGCGGTTCTTTTCGAGGAGATGAAAGTCGTAGCCAGACGTAGCATTTCAGTATTCCTCGTAGCGATTCCTCCATAATTATAGATGTAGGGCAGTTATATCGTGAGAATATAACAGTGAGGGCTTCAAAATTCGGAGTTCTCAAAAAAGACGAAACAAAAAAAAGTAAGCAGTCTTATTTTTTGTTTTAATTTATTATTGGGGCCAGTTAGGGCCCATGCAATTGTTGTACAGTAATAAAGAGACAAAGGAGCTTACATAGCAACGTCGCACCGTGACATGTCAGCAAAGGTGCTGTGTAACATGATGAAATCCCAACCCCCCTTACTTTGTTTTAATCTTCGGTGTGGATTATTTCATCGAGTCGCCATCATTGTTTTGTTCGTAGTTTCCGCACGCTGATGTCATCGTAATGGATGTTCTTTTTCTTTACTTAATTGTCGAGACATTTCTATTCGCCACATTCATTTATTTTTCTACTCTTTATTAATCATGATAGAGTATGTTTTTAGCTGCCACCAGCCCAATATTTGGGCAAATAATATTTATAGTAAATATTTATCAATAACGGTCATCATAATTGATGATCTTTGTTCTTCGGTAAGCGTGAGGTCAGAGCTGAAGGCTATTATTCATGTGCATTTTATCATCATCATCTCTTTATCATCATCTCTTCTCATCATCACCTTTTCCTAACTTACAAAGGAAATTAAAGACACGAAAGATTACAAAGGTTCGCTATTAATGCTGACACCTATCATGTCACAATGCTGTTGAGGGAGAAGCTGGTAAGACAAATAGTAAATATGTTTAACTTATCTGCGGGATCCAGTTTGGCGTTGGTTGATGAAGTAAGTACGAGGAAGCTGGTTGCTTTTACGATCAGGATTTACTATTTATTAGAATAAGTCGAATCTCCAGTTAATATAGTCAATTGTCACTTTTACAATCGTTCAAAACAAAGCGGGTCCATCGCAAAAGGCGACGAACCGCAGAGGAAGACACCAATAGGCTTAAATGATTTTGTGTCGTTTCTCTTCAATAAAGTTATTGAGCGTGCCTTGACTGCCTTTGACGAACCCTCGCGTTAGACTCCTCGCGTAAGACTCTCGCGTAAGACTGCCCGTTGCCCACCCCGGCTTGAGGGACATCCGGCGCGTCTCCCTCTTAGGGAACGAACACGTTAGGGACAGACGTGGTAGAACAGCAGTTAATTGCTAATAAGTGAAAAGCCCACGATAGTGATGAACATTAATTAGGATCCCGCATTCTATCTATAGCAATTAATAATATCCTGGATGATTAAGATTTCAAATACAAGAAGTAAATTGTGATAGAGGAATAAGAAAGTGGTATCCGATAACTCGAAGTTGTGATCCCTCGGTTGCGTCGTGGTGGTGATGTAGAGGAGGGAAGCTGGTGGTGATGGTAAGGCGTCGCGTCGACTAGCGATGTTTGGTGGTAGAAGATGTTGTATTCGATGTTTCGTGAAATGGCACGAGAGGCAGATTGTGGAGTTGCTTCGAAGTTGTGCTTATCCGCGAGAGTATCTCTTTAAGTGCGGTTCTTTTCGTGGAAATGAAAGCCGTTGGCCGGACGTAACATTTCAGTATTCCTCGTAGCGATTCCTTCATAATTATAGATGTAGGGCAGTTATATCGTGAGAAAATAACACTTGAAACCCTCGTAGCGGGCGAACGAGCGAACGTACGAACATCATTTTTTCACAGTATATATGTACCTGACATCTTACACTTCCTATAGCAGCTAAAATCCAAGTTTCCAAAAATTTCATAATTTTCACCCAATTCTGGGGATATGATTGCCTTGAGTAAAAAAAATAAAAAGATTGCTGCTAATTAATGTCTGCAACTCCAAAACCCTCCCTCCCCTCCCCAAAGTTTTCTGCTGGCTGCGCCACTAGTAAAACCAATCCAGATCAACCGTCAATAATGAAAATTTGGGCCCTACTGCACCTTCAAGGACTGGTGTAAGGTAGAGATAACAGGTGTGGCCAATGATTTTGAGAAAAAACTTTTTTATTTCAGGGCTTTATTCCAGAATATACTTAAGCCTAATCGTTAACAGTCCTATAATGTAGCAAAATTACTTAGATGTGGGATATAAAAAAACGCAGATTTTCTTAAGAATTTACCAATTTTGTTTTTCCTAAAATACGGAAAACCTATTTGTGCTGGTGTAAAAGCTGATTGGAACGGATGAACAAATTGTTTGCAAGGTGAGTGGCATGTTTATTTTCAAATATTTTGTTTAATTATTTTATGTTGAATTTCTATACAAATGTTTTCTTGACCAGATTCAAAGTCATGGTGATTTCGGAGACAATTAGGAAAATCATCATTCTTCTCCATCAGAGTGGTGTATCAAAAATGGAAATCGTTGCCATGCAACTTGTATCATCGTCAACTGTCTACAGATAGATAAAACAAATCAACCAGACAAAATCCAAAGTGATGAAAACAGACCCTGGCAGGGAAAGATTGTCGTCGGTTCGTCAAGATAGAACTTTAGTGCGCTACTCGTTACCGGAAAGGACTGCCAGCCAGGGTTTGCGCTAGAATGGAAGAGGGATAGCGTTCATGCCTCAGCGCGAACTGTTCAACGCCGACTTTTCGACAACGGACTTGCTTCAAGGAGAGCTCGTAAATAACCTCTTTTGATAGCGAAGAATGTCAAAGACCGGCTCAATTTTTGCAGGAAGTACCAGTATTAGACTGCTGAATAATGGTGCAAAGTAATTTTCTCTGATGAATCTCTGTTGCTCCTTTTTGCTACTTTGGGAAAAAACCTCGTACGACGAAGAAAAGGCGCGAGATTTAACAACGAGTTTGTCGTTCCTACGGTCGAGCATCCTGCCACTCTTCACGTCTGGGGTTGCTTTTCAGGTAAGAGAACTGGAGCACTGACGACTTTACCCAAATACACAGCAATGTATTCGGACTGGTAAGTCCTTCTCCTTCCGACATCTGGTCAGTTTCTCGACAAAGAAGAGGTTTACCAACATGATGGCGCTCCATGTCACCATGCAAGAGTGGTTTAAATGTTCCTTGATGACAATGGAGTGAAGATTTTGGGTCCTTGTCCTTGAAATTCGGCTGATCTGAATCCGGTTGAAAAATAATGGTCGATCATAAAAAGTCGAATGAACAATAAGAAGCCAACTAATTCAGCGCAACTTAGAGCCTTAATTGGAGAAGAGTGGAGGTCCTTCGATTATAATATCATTTAAAAATTAGTAAATAACATGCCAAAGCGCGTCAAAACAGTTTTGAAGAAGCGGGGTCAAAATTGCAAATATTGAGGATAGTTACTTTTTAGTAGTGCAGGTTATTAAAAATTGTTTGTGGGCAATTTATGTTTTTATTCATCCTCTCTAATGTTTTCCGAAAGCAACCAATTGGGAACTGCGCAAGACTACATCTTAGTTTAAGGAGAAATAAGAAAAACTCACTTTTCTTTAAATCACTGGCCACATCTGTACGTCGTGCCGATTTAACTGAGTTACGAAATATTTTATACTCATTAAAATACATTAAGGCAGTTGGACATGATAGTATCAGCCTTCAATATATCAAAGACAGTTTCCCAGTCACAGTACTTTTGATTCGTTTGATAATTAATACATGAATAGCAACTAATACGTTCCCAACCAATGGAAACACTCCGTAATTAGACCGTTGCATAAAACTGGTGACCACAAAACAACTTCAGACTACAGGCCCGTTATTTTTTTACCTGTGCTGGCCGAAATATTTTAGAAAGTGATAGCAAATCAACCTTCATCTCATTTGGACGAGTCAAATCTACTTCATCGAAATCAATACGCCTATAGGAGGAACACTAGCGCTCAATACGCATTGCTCAATATATTTGAAAAAATATACAGTGTAATCGATCAAAAGAATGTAACACTCTTGCAGCTACTCGATTTTTCAAAAGCGTTCCATAGCGTCGAATTTGATCGACTTCCACGAAAAATATTGAACTTGGGAGTAAAAGAAAAGAAAGAAAAAAACAGTTTATTTTCAAAAGAGTTGAAACACAAAATGTTTAACATTGGTTTTTAAAAAATCTTAACATTAACATCGTTAGTTGATAATTACACATTGGTATCGGAATACCCATGTAAAATGTTAAAAGAAAAAATGATTGACAGAAAAACACAACAAAAATGAGTTCCTTTCGTTGCGTAATCTGATTTTGACAGTGCATTTAAATATAAGTAACTAAGATAACATAATCCACGTAACGCATAGTTGAAAACACTTTCGTTAGTGGGCACTTATATTGAAATAAAAGCGAAAAACGCATTCAAGTACCTTAACATAGAGATTCTTAATTGCTATTAATACATGGTTATCGTAATACTCATCTTAATTGTCGGAACAAATGATTGGGAGAACAGCACGAAAAAAATGCTTTCCCTTCGTTGCGGTAGTCTGATTTTGGTAATGCATTTAAATACAAGTGGCTAAGAAAACATACCTTATACCTCATAACATGGGATGCATTGTTGAAAACACTCTCGTTAGCGCACTAATATTTAAATTTGAGCGTAAGAATATAGGAACTAGTGATATCAGGGATTGATTTTATAAGTAAAATGGGTATATTTGAATTATTTTCCGTCCAAGATTATGAGGTCGACGTTCGGGACTCGGGACAATTTTTCGTTGTTAGGCATCAACTAGTATGCCAGAATAATAAGCTCGAAGAAAATTAAATATTGTACCATAACACAAATTTATGATATTTACTACCTACGTCGATAATACTGGCACAAAAGAGTTTACCGGAGTCAAAAAAATGAGAAGGATTGTTGTGCAATGCTAACCGTAACATTTTCAACATAGCTGGAACAGTACAGTACAATAAGTTAACTTCCTAAAATAGTGTTGTCATAATGTACTCACGACCGTAAGAACCTAAAAATTGCAGCACAAGAATAACGAGAACAATTTAAGACTGGATTAAGAAAATGAAACAATGATGTTCTATAAAGTTATTACATACGTCCAATCTGTGGCCTTTTAAAATGTTCTAACAAAAACAAAAAAAATCTAAAATACCTTCACATTAATATCCTTCCCTTTTTTCCGTTAATTAATTTAATTTTGAAAATGCAAATAAATATAAGTAACCAAGAAAACATAATCCTTGTGACACATTGGTGAAAACACTCGTTGGGGCGCACATGTATTTGCATATGAGTAAACAAACAAAGGAATTAATGATATGAGGGATTAATGTTAGGAGTAAAATGGGCAGATTTGAATTAGTTTGCGTCTTAGACCATGAGGTCGACATTCAGGACAATATTTTTTTCCATTCTTACGTATCGACTAGTATGCCAAAATAATGAGCTCGAAAGGAATAAAATGTTTTACCATAAGACAAATTTATAATATTTACTAACTACGCTGATAATACTGGCACAAAAGAGTTCACCGGAGTTAGAGACAATGAGATTGTTGTACAATGGTAACCATAACATTTGCAGCATAGCTGGAACAATACGAAAAGTTAACTACCGAAAATATTGTTGTCATAGTACACTCACGAGCGTACAAAACAAACAAAAAATAAAACACACACATGACTATCGTAGAGTGATGTCATTATTGCGTCAGCAATAATACGTCAAACTAATAATACGCAATAATACGTCAAACAATTAATACGTCAAACTTTGAGCTCCTTGAGCGACCTCTAAATATTAATTAAAAAAACAAAATTTGTACATTGTTTCTGGCTAGAACCTCACAATATGGCCGCCAGTCCCAGTTGAAATTCACAAGTCGAAAAATAAGTGTCACCCTAATGTACATATATACATATACATTTACCATCGTCACATGTACATACACACACACATGTACTTAATATTCGCATACAAACAATCACATTGCATACGCATACTACAAAGATGCCGTGATTGTGGTATAATGTAATGAAAAATAGGATAATTAGCGATAAAAATTCAGAACTAATTTTCCATTACGAACTGCGTATACATTCTTTATTCAACGTATAAAACGGGGATAAATGCGATAATATATTTTTGAATTATTTGGGTAAAATTAATGCAGTAAATTAAACTGAAGTAAGTATCGTATTATTTGAAATTTAAATGAACGAAAAATGTATGAAGTTTTAGAGAGAGGAAAGTCGTTCCACGTATTTAGCAGCTTCTAGAGGTATTCTATTGATCTGGCTAGCATATTTGTGACATGTGTCACTTACTATAACCTACTTGCTGACTACGTCGATAGGCTGACGAAACATAATTTCTATGTATTTACGTGTTATCTTGCAGCAGGCGTCGACGGCTGCGGGCACAACTTGAGATCCCTTTTAGTAGAATGCTTTTAATAATAAGCTAAGCCGCGATAAATCAATGCGAAGCTGTCCATTACCCTGTTACAATCTTGGCTTCAACTTGGAGAGAATTAAAAATTTACTTCCAAGTAGCTTGGCTGGCCTCTTCGTACCCTATAAGCCACGTTCACGAGTAGATCATCAAACTTAGAGCGTGTCTGAGAAATTACAAGGTAACAGAAAAAGTTTAGTCCGTTTTATGATCAGGCATTGAATGAAGTGGAAATATATACGCAATGCGTGTAGCAATTATTTTCAGATTCGGACAGCCGAATGTAAGGACATCAGATGTTATAAAAGCACGCTCACCATGCTTGGCCCCGGCCGTCAGTTATAAGCCGGGCAGCAGTATAGAGAAGAATGACTGTCTACAGATCTCGTTCGGAGCTGTTTGCTGTACGACTTCAAAGTTGGCTTGTCAGCAGCTGCATCAAATCGACCCATATGTCAAGCTTTTGGGGATAGTGCTGTGAATGAACGTACTGCAAGGCGTTCGTTTCAAAAATTCATGTCGTGAGATTTGTCCCTCCGCGATGGGCCTCGCAGTGGACGACCACAGGTCTTGAATGACAGAGTCCTGAATGCGGCCATCGAGCAGAACAGTAGTCTGACATGTGGAAAATTTGCAAGACAGTTCAACGTTGAAACAGTTTGACTTCACCTGCACCGCCTCGGTAAAATGAGCACACGCACACGACTGAGGTTCCGCACACGCTGTTGGGGGTCCACTAGAGACGAGTGGCAGCCAGCGTATCGCTGCTTTCTCGCCACCATACCGCATCCTTATTCAATCAAGTGCTTATCAGTGATGATATGTGGGTTCTGTACGAAACTCACAAGTGTTCCAGGCATTGGTTGGCACCTCAGGATGATCTCCTTACACCACAAGACCGCCTAAGCACCCACGAAAGATTATGTTTTGTGTCTGGTGGACAGGTCAAGTGGTTCATTATTTTATGAGCTGCTACCACCGGGCCAAACGGTCACTGGAGACCTATACTCGTAGCGATTGGAACGTTAGCAACAGACATTGAGCCAGGAGCCAGCACTGGTGAATCACAAAGGTGTGCTTTTTCCTCCATGACAACGCCAGGCTGCATGTCTCGCGAGTAGTCAGGAATTCCATACAGCAACTTGGGTGGGAGACTTTGTGCCATCCACCTTATTCACCTGACCTTGCGCTCTCCGATTACCACCTCTTCCATTCCCTGGATAATCACCTTCTTTTGAAATCCTTGACCAATGAAGCAGACTTGCAGCAAGTCCTCACAGACTTCTTTGCGTTCAAAACCCCCGAGTTTTACCGCAGAGGGATTGAACAGCTGGTGACACGTTAGCAGATGGTGCTGGATGCCGATGGCGATTACCTCGAAGACTAAACATAAGTTACACATAACGGGAAGCGTTTTATTTTCTTTTAATAACAGACAGAACTTTTTTGGTCACCATGTAGTAACGTGATAGTTCTGTTAGTTTATGTGTTAGTACAATCTTCGTTGATAAGAATTTTGAAACTTGCCTTAATTCACAAAATACCAATAACGTAAAATTAAAGTTAAACGTTCAATACGTAGGAAGTAAGTTTTAGCCACCATCGCATATTACTTTGCCGAAGGTTATTGCTGCAAATTAAAAGTATCGTCTTGTTCCAAGGAGTTAATAAACTTTCGTGTTTTATTGAAAAGTGTTCCTCCTAAGCGATGTCCATCGAACGTTTAAACTACATATTAATTTTTGTGAAAACGACCTGTAATATGTAAATGAACTGAAAATTGTATATATAAAAAAGACTCGTATTACAACCTTAAAAAAATTGTACTTGGACCACTAATAACTGATTTAGATTGGTCTACGAACTAATGTGACATTACATGATTCTATGTCATCCACATGCGTTCTGTGGAGCAACATTCGGCGAACATTTTACTCTTGTTGTATATTGATTCATTTTTAATTTTGCTGGTCGTTTATTTACATACGTACAAGCCTGCAAATATCGGGAAGGTTTCATTTCACCCTTACAATAAAAGTGACACCTATGAGAGCAAACGATGCGCAAGAAAGACTCGGTTGTCACTCGCTAAAGTGAGTTAAGTAAAATATATACATTATAATGCAAAACATCTCAACCCATTTGAGCATCGAATAACATGCACTGCGCAAAAATAAAAATCTTCTACAATTTCAGCCGTGAAAAACAATAACGGCCACTCGGTTTGTCTCCACCGTATGTTTTCATGTTTGTACTTTATTGGAAATAAATGTTTCTTCTTAGCCCGATATAATAACAGTTTGAGCTACACAGGTCCTTCCGCAGGGCTTTAAGGAGTACGAACAGGAGACCAATATTAAGACCCGAAGAATGATGGGAAGGCATGTTGGAACTAAAAAAGGCTAGTAAAATTGATTGTTATATTATTTTTCATTCAGGCGAATCAGATCTAAGGTGCATGCCATGAACTATTAATGACAATGACACGTCACAGTGATTAATTTCAAGTGACAACTTCTACAAGCATGCCGATGACACTTTCTCACTTGAGACATAGATATTTTGTTACATTTCAAACTTTTTCTTAAGATCTTACTGGTTAAGCCAAAATGTAGGAGTAAATTCGGCATGGTTTGTTATTTTCAAAGAAACCTGAAACATTTCGAAGGAGAAGTATCCAATATTAAAAGAACATTGTATCACCATTGTTTGTGGGTACTTCTATTCTAAGTCGACGGTCGTCCATTTGCTCTAACCAGATTATGTTCAGCATGTGTTCTGCCACCCTAACCATTCGAATAATCCTCTTGTTAATTTAACATTGCTAAGTAAAGGGTTCACAGATAGTTTTGTATCTATGGGACAAAAACTAAAAATTGTTTGATATATTTTGCATACTTTATAGCATTTCATTTCCAGACTTATCACAAGGCCATTAGTGAAGGGACATATACCCTTTTTCGGCATTTATTTCCCACTTGATTCAAATGGGGCATTATTGTTAAAGTTTTCCTAAGAATTGTGCGCCAACATTGACTCAAGTATGATTTTATCTGCCACAGGATATCTACTATCTACGGCCTATTGTAATAATCGAGTATTTGAAATTCTAATACTGTATATTTCATTAATCAAATTAATTGAAAATTATTTTTGTTTTTCAAAAGGAAATAAGGAAAATAAAGACAGTAGATTTTTAGCATGTTGATGTATTACAAGCACATTAATTTTGAGAAATTTCTAACTAGTTCTCAGTCGATAAATTTGAAGCGATGGTCGAACGTCTGATATCAAGACGAAGAAAAAAATTCCCATTCTCTAAGCTAGTGGCTTAGTTTGAAAACACAAACTCTGGTGATCCAAAACAACGAATAAAACGTTAGATATAGAAAAGGAGCGTCTGAATAGACATATTTTTATCATAATACAAGAGCTTTTCATATATCCACGCACATTCGAGTAAAAAATAATAGGGGTTCCAGCATGTTTACAGCATCAAAAACTTTCGTGTAATTCAAAAGATGGTCAGCCGTAGCACTGTCAGGAAGGGCGGTAAAGACTTTTATTTCATTTTTCAAATTAGTTTATTATTCTAATGTTCTTCACTGAACACTGTACAAATTTCAATTTATAATCAAACGATAGCGTTGAGTGATTGTACAATTCAAAATTAACCATTAACTAAAAATTTACTGAAAACTTTGTTTCCTGAAATTGACACTCGCGCATTTGAGAAGCAAAA
>JACJUY010005344.1:0-32664 GCA_014220935.1 Platorchestia sp. MABIK | reverse complement strand
TGAATCAACTCAAGAGAAAACTGAAGGAGGCATCAGTTTCAGTGCCACGATTAAATCAACACAATTTTTTTTCAGTGGCTCTCGCTTCATTAGCAGACGCTGGAAATGGCCTTGATGACTAACTTATTTTACTCTTTCATCTGTGCGTTTTACACTGAATTATTTTTCAGCGACGAGTGCGACAGATTGGCACGCATGTAGACCCCAAAATTTCAGGTGTGAAATAACTATGTTCTTGAAATTAAAGTATCAAAATGCGTACTTGAAATAACACTACAGCTCTCTATAGGGAGAAATTGACTTTATATGCTCTTCAAAGATACCAGAGTATTGACTTTACATCAAATGACACTATTCGGGAGGGGTAACGGGGGATGAGATAATGTGGCGGTACAAGGGGAATCAGAAGCTGTGATTTTACGAGCATGCAATGGATTATTCACTCCGGCATTATTGCGGCCAGTAGCTGTTTGAGCTAATTCTATGCTGCTGGCATTAATCATACTCCAGCATGAACTGTTTCTCTACCCCGCTTCCTGCTCTTTTAGGGGCGTAACTCGCTCTGAAAAATTGTTGCTGCATGAGGAGGATGAAACCTCGTTAGCATTCACGACTTTACACGTCTGCTAGCCATATCTGGAGGATAAATCTACAACAGAACTTTTATTAACTGAAGCTCACACCGCCGGTTCGGATTTTGAAATTACATCTTTTGCAAAAGAAGAATGACTTGTAGATAGGTCAGCTTGGGCGCTCTTTTAAGCAGCTAAATAAGTTCTGCGCTCTTCATTTCTAGCTTCAAGCTTGAGAGAAGTACCTCGCACCAAGAAGTTTTCATCAGTCGAGGAGGGTAAAATGATGGCTATTATTGAGTTTTGAAAAATTGGCAGCTGCCGAAAGACACAAACCTGTTGTAGAACTTTGGTGAGAGACCGCTTTTGTAACCGGACTAACATGCATTCTTCGAACTACCTGTAAGTTGTCCAGTCGATATTTCTTTGGCTTTTCGCGGAACTGTTCGCCCGAACACATCATCCCTGTGCGTGAGAGACTTGGTTGTTGTAATATTCCAATCCTTGGAAAGAATTTTTGTAGCAGTCCCGAGTTGAACTTCTATGAGATGAAACAGCTTCCAAATCAAGTAGTGATGCATTCTTAGGAGTTGAATAGTACGCAGCCGATGTTGCTGATAAATTTTCCCTATCAGTTGAAGCTCTCCGTGATGAATCAGTTTTCGTGAACGCTGCTGATACGCTCCTAGATAGTGTTTGGTGGGCAGTATCAGAAGCGCTGATCGTCAAATTATCATTGCACGGTAAGGGAGTAGTTGAGCTGACATATTTGTTAGCGTCAGAAATTTGAAAATCTGAGGAATGTTTGGCCACGCTTGGACATGACGGCCTATCTTGCGGCGACACAGAATTTTTAAGAAAAGCTTTCCATACATTCTTCAGGGATGATCGAAATAACGAGTACCAATTTTTCCTCGCTGAACTGCTGAAATCATCACTTGCTCTTTCTCCACTGGAACATCTGTCGTCCGCAGCTATCACGGCATTTCGGGACGATACTCTAGGTTTTGCATAACGGCGTTCAGCTGAAGTTTCTTCTGCTTTATTATAACAAACAGATATTTCAGGAGACAATGATACTCGTTTTCTAGGTATAGCAGGTTGCGCTGAGCCATAGTTGCTCAAGGAACACTCCTTCCGGGCTGAATTCCGTAGTGAGGTTAGATTACCAGAATTTGAGATCGCGGCCGCTGCTGAACTGGTGTGAGGTACCGCTTTCGAAGTAAGGGCAGAAATTTGAGGAGAAGCGTTGTATGCAGTACGATAGTATGCGGATGACATTGTTGTTGCGTCGTTGAGAGTGCTATTTTTTCGAAGACGTGAAAGTTTTTGCAATTCTGGAGAAGATACCAATGAAAGGTTGTCGTAGGATGAAGGGGAAGAATCACTTGCTGAATTGTCGCTTGAAAGATAACTGGAATAATAATTGGAAGATTTAGGTACTCCAGACACGCTATGAGATGACACTCTCGTCACCGTTTCATGAGCTGGAACATCGGTCGATGCAGATTGAAGCACAGGAACTGCAACGCGTGCCTCTTTTACAGCAGCAGATAATTTTTCAGGCCTTTTTTGCAGTTTTCCAGACGAGGCTTGCGAAAACTCATCGTGGCCGAACGAAGAAGTCCCACCAAGAACTCTGTCAGATACTCGAGAGTGATAATTCACAGGCGAGGCTACTGTAGAATTCGTGCGAGATGACACTGACACTGAAGTTTGAGAGGCGAGCTTTGTAGCAGTATAACATTGTGTAGCAGCAGGCAAAAATACTCTTGAGGATGCTTCTTGGTCTTTGTCAGGCGAAGCTTGCATTCTGAGCGTGGTGGTTCTCTGAGAAGAAAGCCCAACACTGGCAAAATGTTGACTCGGAGTCGGAGAATAATACGAGGACAATAATTTTGGCGAAGTTGTTTGAGTTTTCACGTTTTCGGCTGTGACAGCTAAGTGAGAAGTTGCGTTGGGAGGAAGGGTCTCTTGTACGAAACTTACGGCTGAAGATCCTCTCGAAGTAGGTGAAATATTGCTGAACGCTTTTTCCTGTTTAACTGCAGAAACAAAACGCAATTGAACGTTTTCGTTGGGCAAGGAGGATGAATCCTTTGAGGAGGTGTTAACGGGATTATCGGAAGATTCTCTCACGGACATAAGGTGTTGTGGTACTTGAACATTTGTTGTAGGATTGCCACTGTACGTTGGATTCTCAGTTAGAGAATATACAGTACCAAACCTAGGAGAATTCGCATTGTTTGAACTTTCACCAGACAAGGGTTTCTCGATTTTACCAGCAGCTGAATGTTCGGATAATTTTGTGCTTGTTAACAATGAATTAAGCGGACGTGTTACACTGTTTTCTACAGTGCGAGTTTTAATGGAGGGGATTTCGAATGACGCAGTTTTTTCTTTGGCATAAAAAGTGGGAGGTTTTTCTGTTAGTTTTTGATGCTTTGAAAGTGTTGAGAAGCGTTCAAATATTATTTGCAATGCTTCCTCATAAGTCGAAAATGGTGCAAAATTCCCCTTTCTGATGAATTCTTCTATTTCACTGATTGAATCTGAGTCAATTTCGGCGATTTTATGCAGTATTATCGACATAACAGATTTCACGCATTTATTTTTGGTGAACTCATACGGACACTCCTTATTCTGTGTGTTGAATTTGAAGCACATATACGATTCATACTCACTGAATTTACCTTTTCTCTGCATGTAACCCGTATAAGGAGTATTAGCACATGAGTGATCGTTAGCAAGGACTTTGCAGTTGTGTAACAACCATCGAGCATCGTCTTCGTCAACCTCAATGGCAATCTGCAGTTCGTGAGGTCCGTACTCTTTCTTGTTCAAGCAGTTATTTACATGTTGGTATCCGGTAGAAGCTTCAGTGAGAGCTGAATCACGTGTATGAAGGTCAACTTTTTTGAGTTGGTCATCGTGATTCATTCTAGTTAACACGATTCTCGTGAAACTCCTGGAGCTGTAGATGGCTTGATCCAAGAGATAAACATTGGGACCCATTTTCCGTCGCGCAGTCTCCCACTTGACGACAAACGTTATATTTCCGTAGTAATTGTGGGAAGACATCGACTGACACGGGGCGAACCACAGCACCTGAAAAATGGTAGCAATTATACGAGTAGCACACTTGGCGCCGCGTTGATAATAAATAGTTCTCGCATCTTTTGAGTTGTTACGGTAGCAAATTATTTGATTGAGTCGCTGTCACAGCCCATTGCAAGTACAAGGTACATCTCATGTCAAACCGGTAACGAAGTTTAATTTTCCGCTAAATTATTTTACGATAGGTATGAAACCTGATCACGGCTCAATATTATCGAATTTGAAGTTTAAAATACTGTGCTTCCCAAGCATGATTCGACGTGCTGTATTTCAACTGTAGATATTTTTAAAATATAAAGGACAACTAAAAGGCCTTCACACGCTATTCTGAGGTTTGAGTACCTTCATACAAGTAATGACCGCTATCTAACGAGCAAATTTCCAAGTGCTGGAACGTTGAACGAAGTACATATCCAAGCGTTGAGGAATCAGGAACTAATTTTTTTAAGAACAAGATTTTTTATCTCAATAAAGTTGATACTACACAGAAGTATTTCAAATGTCTTACAATTAATGATGACCGAATGATGGCGACATCCTCGTTAGCTGGCTCAAAATTGAATGCTTGGGTCAGGTATGGACTTGCGGATGACTTTGTTCTTCTTCCCAACGGGCTCGAACTCACGACGAACCATGCTAATGTTAAGTGCTTTAAGAACTAAGTCAGCATGCTCAACCGGTCAAAGGTATAACCACAGTTGGTAACAGTAACATATTCCCAAATAGGAACAATTAGCACAAACACAAATAACACCCAAGCTCAGACAATTCTAACAATGAACCAAACAATAAGATCACATAATTTGAAAGCCTTATTCACGTGCCCTAGATCATGTTATGATTTGCGGGATGACACAGCACTTTTCTAAGAGCTAAAACGCACACATCTAATCGTTCGAGTACCAAAGCTAAAATCGCAAAATGCTCACAGAACACTCTATATTAGAATGAAGTACGTTAGTACAGAAATTTATATCTAAAATTTACCTTATGAGCTGGTTCAAATTTAGAGTCTCATTTGTGGAAAATTCTCTGTTTAAAACAAGTATCTGAGTTTTTCAACACAAAATAAGCTCTGCCATAAATCACAAAGCAGCAACATAATACTACTGTTTTCATTGTTAGAAAACATTTAATTTGGTGAATTTCTGGAGAATTCCACCAAATATTTCTCTAGATTTCTTTTATTTTTTCTTTTATTGTGCCCATTTATTGTGTTTTGCATCGCGTTCTTTTTGTAGCATACCGTAAGATTCGATGATATCTTAGTGCACATAAAAAATTACGTATTCCAACAGCACGAGCGTGTCGCTTCAACATGTTGTGTGCCTGGGGGTTTGTATTTCACATGTGTCTGAGTTTGTGTTGATGTTGTGCTTAGCAAGGATTTTGTGCGTAAGCATTTTTTTGGGTAGGCCTGGACAAGAGAGTCGGTGTTCTTGACCACATACAGCGAAAAATTTATGGCCAAGCAAACGGTCGTAGAAGCCTAGCCACAAGGGTTTGACAGTGATTCATGACCAACACTTGACACTGAGGGTAACCATAGCAACAAGTTTCGGGGCAACGGTGACTCGGGAGAAGGCGGGGACCACAGAGTGCTTGTGCTCGCAGTGGTACAGTGGTTAAGGGATCGGCCTTGCATGTTGGAGACGAGGGTTCGTATCCCAGCACTGGCGCGGCGATTTTCCCCGTTGGGTATAAGGAAGAGCTCAAGCACAATACCCCAATCAACCCAGGTATCGGAAATGGGTACCGGCTTCACGGGGGAACCGTCATGGTGTCCTATATATAGTGTTAGTTATAAGACATTTGAAAAACCAATGCTTAAGATCATATGTATCAGGCTTGATTGGAAATAAAGCATCCTAAGATGCCGATGTGATTTTTTTTTTGTTACAGCAGTTTAACAGCAAATAAGAATAGACCAGCTCCAGGACCACCAATTAGAAAGGTGTAGGCGGGCACTTATGAAGCCCCGGAGGAGTACGATTGGGCAAGTGTGAAGAGAGGGCAGCCCTCAAGCATACAATTAGATGTCGCTGATGGAATAGGTTCAGTCGTGCGCCGAGAACCGTCGGAGAAAGTACGTGTTTTGTCACAAATAGGAGGTGGTGAAAATAAAGTCATACTGAAAAATACACTCTGAAAATACGTGAAAAAACATATAGCGTGCGTCGAAGTGTAATTATACTTGTCAGAATTTAATTTAAATATCTCTTTTTCCATTGCAGAGAAGAGAAGTCTCACACCAAGACCTCCGTGGTCGAGACATTAAATCAGAGAAATAAAGATCAAACGTCGTTGGGCGGGTGAGAGTTAGTTCTAGTTGTACAAGAGATGCTGTTCGAAAAAGTATGTGATAAAGAGTCAATGTCATTTAAAGTGAACACTAAATGTTTAAATGAGCACATTTTTTCAATCAAAGTAATGGGTGAATTTTGTAATATTTGCAGGAGGGCGGTTTTTTGCAGCTCTCCATAGAAAATCATCGCCTTTGGTTCCACTTCTACATAAGGGGAACCTACATGAAGTTGTGAATACAGTTCGAAAGACATTTGCTGATCTGTGAATAGCTCAGAGGAATTGAACCGGAGCTGCAGTTGAGAATGCACGGGTGATTTGAAGCTATGACCGTGTCCTGTGCTGTTGGAAACATAATGATAAAATAGGTTTTTATTCTATCATGTTTAGAGGTGTAGCTAACGTAAAGAGGGCTGGCCAGCCATCCAATTCCGTTAGTGGGGTTAGTGTGTTGCAAAGGGTAGTAGGTGTGAGGCATTGACATTTGCAATTTTCCTTAAAATATGTCCATTGTATGTCAGCTTCCTAAACGTATGGGAAGACTCACTGCCGTAATCATAAAATTATGCGAAATTCACTTGGTGTATGTTATACCCAATGTCGGAAGCAACATCTCTCATCGTCACAGGTGCTCATAGAACCGCGCTTGCGTAAGTGGTATTCCTTCACATCGGTGAGTACCGTCCTTGTTTTAGTATATGTAACGTTCTTTTCTTAATTCAATTATTCGTGCATTTTTGGTTTGCCTGTATTTTTGTATATTTCATAATTTCATGGAGGTATACCAATTCCTCATTTCCGAAAACCCGGTCTCCTTGTTAATGTAAATTAATGAGGGGGCAGGACCCATGTCTCGGGACATCATTGCCCTAAAACAACGGCTTTCAGAATGTCTTTTTAAAATCAACTGCGCTCGCGCTTTTTAGTGTAAATTGCGAAGTTTTAACCACGCATGATTGAAGCGTTACTAGCGCCGACGGGAGTTGACGTGCCCCATGCAGCAGAATGTGTCCCCAGTTTTAGCATTCATTGGCATTAATCTATACCGTCGCTAAGTACTACAGTATTCGTTCACTAAAGTATTCGCAATATATTCTTCTTGGATAGCGTCTTAGGAGCAGAACGCTCGGAAGTGCATTCGGTCAACATACGTTCTCTGAATGGCTGAAAAATTTTGCTATAAGTGTAGACGACAGTTACGTTTCATGGATTATAGTACCGATTAATTATGAATTATTATTCTTCGTATGCTTTTTTCAAAAACTCACTTTTCGGCCAAGGCGCTTATGGCTGTTACTGATGGGTTGTGGAACGAGAAATCCTTCGTCCATGGCTTCTTCAACATCGTCAATGTGGACGCACCGTCCAATGTCATCGAGATCAGCATACGTAGGACTGCTCAGGGGCAGAACTTCTTTGAACGTTGTCCTCACCATGTTGCTCTGCAAAAAAGAAATCTAAATTATCATGTAGCCAATAGAAGTTTCACTATTCATGAATGTGAATTAAAAATGAAATGTGCGCGTGATAAAATCCCAGGGTAAGTTGTCATGCTCATTTGAAGCACATGTGGCCGCTGCAGACTAGTTTCTCTAGTTCGTTCCAAGAAATTCTGGCATTTCTTAGCGCCCAGAGGCCGTAAACATGCTAGGATAACAGTGAAGCACCATAAAAATCAGTTACAGAGAACCAGATAAAACTCTTCGACCGAAAACGAGAAGACGGAAACATGTACAATGTACATGGTACGAAGTGAATTTTTGAAAGCTTTATTCCCGTTAATAGAGAACTGAGAGGAAACTTAACTATCTCTGAGTCACTATTGAGCATTAACATAGATGCCAAGAATAAGAAGCATTCCTTACGTACTCGGAAAAAATTATCTTCAGTAAAGCATAAACAATGGTTGTTTGAATTCCTCCACCTCGCTCCGGAGCGATCACAGCGCTTACACCACCAGGTTTACACTTCGCTTGCACTTCACCAGAACAATAACTATATTATTCGATATGTCATCTAGACTCAGGTTGGATATACAAATATTTTGGCCGTCGCTTGTTGAATGAAATAATCTCTGAAACCGGAGAACAAAGATTAATCGAAACGGCTAGGTTATCTATCGCTAAAAGGCTGATATACAGTATTGATCATCTGCGCAATTAGCATTTACTTAGAAATTAGCTCTGACCTTAGACTACTAAAGTTTTGGTTGCTCTTGAGCAACAAATTTCAATGAACAGTCTGCATGGTGTATTGATGAGAATACTTCGATTGAGAATTTTTTACGTGATTCATTAGAAACTCAACTGCCGTATTTCAAAATGTTTTCGTCTAGTGAATATCTCATGTCAGCCAAGTAATGTCTCATGTTACCCAGCTATCGCAAATTTAGAATGAGTTCAAAAATTTGAGAAATGAAAGAAGAAAATCGTTTATCGAAGATGTAGCTGTATTGAAAGAGGCGTCCGACTTTCAATCATTCGATGAAGTTGATCGATGGTGCTATGATATCATCATATTATGTTTGATCGTTTTTAAATTTACCGAATCATTTCATAGCTAGGCCCGTCAAAAATGACGGGATTCAATATTTTCCATGAATAAATTCTCCAGGCGTGAATGACAAACAAATATATCCAACCTAATAGCATTTGCGATTAAAACATTGTTGTACAGGGGGATTGCTGAAAATGTATACCTTTCAAAATTCCAATAACTTTTTAAGTATATGAAGTAAGAGACTATAGCATAGAATATCCGAAAGAACAAAATTTAGTGCTTTCTTACGTAATTGGTGTACCTCCAAATAAGCATAAACGTCAAAGGTGCAGGAGAGAAGATTATTGTAATCAGCAAACGTGGCACTACTGACTCTTCAACAACGCAAGTTCTCATCGAAGAAATGACGAAAATTGGATCCATCGTCGGGACTCAGAGGAAATTCTTCTTGGAATGCCGATTCAAACCTAATAAAATAACGATTCAAAGGAACTTCCAAAAGTGACAATCCCAGTTTATTGTGAGAAACACTAATAAAGGAAGATCAAGAAGAAAAGTTTCTGAACGCACAGCGGAAAATGTTGAAGGGCTGAGAACTCTAATCTAGCTCGTGCAAGGCATTTTGAATCGTACGTCCAGCAAAGTAAGTTAAAAATTGAAAATAAAATCTTCTTTCCAATAATCCCAGTTTTATTTCCCTATCCTGTCTGTGAAAAAGGTATGGAAATTTTAATACATACGTATACATTTTTGGCAACCACGCTGTACTTCTACAGTGGGGAAATTCGTGTCAGGGATACGGTCATTAAGCATCCTTAAGAACGCGACAGAGAGACGGAGAAGCGGACACGAAACAAATATATAAATAAATAAACACACCAAAGGTATTTTTAAAGAAGAAGATAGAAAAACAAAATCCATTCTGTTCGATACTTCAAAATCTAGGGCCTGATTTTCAAACAATTTACGTAGTTGTAGTATACAGCTTTTGACATTAGTTGATTTGGCAACAATACATGGTTCTTCGTGTGTTGCTATATCAGTGGATATGCGAAGAAAAGAAATAAAGAAAAAAACACTTCATTTCCAATAAAGGTGTTCCATCAGTGCATAACATTGAATTTAAAGAAAATCTTATTACGAAGATTCTTAATTTGCAAACACACATAGGTATGAAAATAGCAGTATCGATAATTGAACAAACGTTTAAGTCAAAATTTCTCTATTCGTGCCCATTTACATTGATAAGTGGCAATAATTACGAGTCGCTTACGCTTGTTGGATATTCGGGAATGATTTTGATAATAGAGTACCAAAACTTTAGTCGCAATCTTGATCGGCTACGTTTGAACTACACCTTTTTCACTTCAAATTAAACCAAGTCAAGTTCAGTTTAATACAAGTCAAGTTCAATTTAACCCAAGTCAAGTTCAAATTAATCCAAGTCATGCAAGTTCAAATTAAGCCAAGTCAAATTCAAACTAATCCGAGTCAAGTTCAAATTAATCCAAGTCAAGTTCAAATTAATCCAACCCTAAGTTGAGTTAAGAATTGACATAATCACTCGTTAATTTAAGCATTTTTTATGTTAAATATGTATCTATTGGATGTGATGAGCAAGAAAAACGTTTTTCCTTTCAGCAAGAAATGCGTAAAATTTCCGCCGGTGTTGCAATCTTAGAACAAATTGTCGTAAAATGTAGTAAGTTTCTAGCATCAGGAGGCAGAGTGTGATTCAGGTCTTTGAGCGGCGTAAACGATATGAGTCAATTATAAAAACTTCATATTATACTACTCATTTAAGTTCTTTTACAATTCTACATTAATAGCAGAATGCATTCATTCAAATATTTATATTAAAAATGTAATTTTGTGCTACACATACACATATATTAGTATCGAGGATTTATTTGCACGCATATAGAGATTTATATGTGTGAAATTCCACTTTATCACAGATCTATATATGAAATCATGTACATGCAGCTACATAAGATTACCATTGGAACATATGTAGATTCAATCTTTAAAAGAATTTCACAAATACGATTCACTGAGTACTTATGTACGAAACCATTTGATAACAATTTATTTGAGTACATTACTACGTAGATACAATCCTGCATTAGCTATAAAAATTGTGCCATCCCTTCAAATTAATAAGTCAATGCAAATATATCATCTTTGTCGATGAAACAAATTGTAACTTGTTTTTACAAAAATCGTTTGAACAAGCAAAAAAGACTACGTTGCTACATTTCTTTTAAAGGTTACATCTACATATCGTCCAATGGTAATCTTATGTAGTTGAATACATTTATGATTTTATATTTGTCATAAAATGGAATTTCACGCATATAAATCTCTTTATGAGTGTAAATAAATCCTCTGTACGACTATGTGTATGTGTAACGTAATAGTGTAACCTTTTGAACACAAATATTTGAATGGATGCATACTGCCATTAATCGAGAATTGTAAAACATCTTTAATGTGTAGCATAATATGAAGTTTTTGTAATTGGCTTCTATCTGTTACTCCGCTTAAAGATTAGATTAGATTAGATTATTAGTTAGTTTAAGCCTCCCTATCCGCAACAAAGGCGATCCAAAGAGAGGAAGGAGGAAGGCACCATTTAGTATGGAGTTTAGGGAACGTGGAATCTATGCAGAAAGGGCATAGAAACAGTAAGATGAGAAAGATGTTTATGAAACAAGATCAAAGTTGAAGAAGAAAGTAGTAGGTGTTGAAAAAACAGGACAGCAGTGAACCGAAAAAAGATGGTCCGTAACAGAACAAAAACTTATTTTATTTCAACAAAAAGGAAGCCTACCTAACCTTTAGCTCGGGCCCTCACATAGTCCCCCTGGGAGCGCCAATTCCCATAGATACAATATTTGTATCCCCCTGAGGGGTTCCGCTTAAAGATCTTAATCACACTCTGCCTACTGATGCTGGAAACTTACTGCATTTTACGACAGCTTGTTTTCAGATTGTAACACTGGCGGAAATTTTATATATTCCATGCTGAAAGGGAAAACGTTTTTCATGTTCATCACACCCAATAGATACATATTTAACACAAGAAACTTTCAAATTAACGAGTGATTATGTCAATTCTTAACTCAATTTAGGGTTGGATTAATTTGAACTTTACTTGGATCAATTTGAACTTGACTTGGATTTTTTTTAACTTGACTTGGATTAGTTTGAATTTGACTTGGATTAAATTGAACTTGATTTGAATTAATTTGAAGTGAAAAAGGTGTAGTGTATGTACCAGGTAACTAGCTCGGACAAATTGTTTCACCATACCACGCACTCATGATATTCTCTACATAGATAATGCTGACGGAGTTACAGAGAAGTAAATGATTGTTGCATAATGCTAGCCAAAACATTTCACAAGTAATTGAAATGTAATTCGTAAAAATGACTTCCAAAATAATGCTGTCACTATGCACTCCCGGGCGTCAGACTCTAAAAATTGTTTCACGATGCTAACAGAACATTATCCGACACGAATAAAGCATTGAGACCACTGTTGAGACCGTTAGTTAAATTGGAGCTCTTTTCTTTGGGAAATAAAGGGGTTAGACAAAATAATGGGAACACATAACATTTTGGTATTTTAAGCTTTGAACATGTTTTAAACAATCAAACCTTGACATATTTTAATACTTCTTGTTTATTAGTTATGTTGTATGATACGGTTATTTAAAATGACTGTTTTTACAGATATTTAGAAAAACGTTGGTTATAATTTATAAAAATGGTAAACCTCTCGGACTTTCAAAGAGGCCAAATTAAAGGTATTCGTATGGCAGGCGCTAGTGTAACAGAGGCTGCCCAAATACTTATCGTCTGAAAAGGTACTGTCTCAAAAGTAATGACTGCCTTTAAAAGCGAAGGAAAAACGTCCTCAGCCAATCACAGGTCCGGCTGAAAGGTGAAGTTGTCTGAGAGAGATCGTCGGACACTAAATCGAATTGTTCGAGAGGATCGCAAGACCACGGCTCCTAAAACCACTGATGAACTTATTGAACACCTACAGAATCCAGTTCCTACAAAAACTGTTCGTCGGGAGCTGCACAAATTTAAATTCCATGAAAGAGCATCAATTAGAAAACTTCTGCTCTCAAAGATAAATGTTTCGAAGCGTTTTGAGTGGTGTAGAAACCTCCAGAATTGGTCCGTCGAGCAGTTGAAAAATATGATAATCTCTGACGAATCATCCTTCACCTTATTTCCGACCTCCGGCCAAGTGTACATTTCGAGACAGCCCAAAGAAGCCTCTAATCCAGATTGCCTTCTACCAACCGTAAAACCGGGGAGGGTTCTGTAATGATCTGGGGTGCTATTTGTTGGAAATCCACCTGGCCAATAATTTCACGTCATGAAAGAATTAACAGCTGAGACTTTAAAATCCGATGGTTCAATCACTGTTTCCGGAGGGGAACGCCATCTTTCAAGATGATAATGCTTCAATCCATACAGCTAGAATTGGTCAAGAATGGCATGATGAACATTCTAATGAAGTTGATCATCTGATCTGGCCACCACAATCCCCAGACCTTAAACATTATTCAAATAGGGATTCGATTTCCGCCGCCATAATCTCTAAAAGAACTGGAGGGAGTTTTAACTGAAAAACGCGCAAAAATTAATTTGAAAATAATTCACAATTTGTATGAATCAATACTTAGGAGCATTAAGTACAGTGTAATTGCCTCAAAATGTGAACCTACAGAATATTAAGATATATTTTGTTCGTTTTCTAAGATGTTTTCATTATTTTGTCTAACTCTTGTAAGTAGTTGAACAGAACAAGTAAATTAATTATCGCTGAAGAGGTAGCACTCATATTCTTTAAGGATACAAGAAATCAAATTCAACTGAAGCTCAGAGGGAGAGAAAACATGATGGATTATTACTGCGTGAAAACACGTTTACAATGAAATGATTTCATTGGGTTTAACCTATCTCTTCCAGATATGAGATGTCCTGCATAATTACAATGGTCATAACGCTAACGATTATTCGAAAATCAGGCCCATTGAATCGAGCACGTGATTATTGCGACAGTCGACGCTGTTAAGTATCGGACCGATTTATGTTTCTATGGCACTACGTTGCCATGGCACCATTAATTTCAAGTTATCAACATTAATAGTTGATCGTGTCGTTGCTAAACTCCTACAATGTGCGTAAATATCACCAAACGTAGGGACGTAATGTGGCCGAGTGCTATTCATTCGTAAAAAAATGATAACAATCTTGCCATGATAGGCACACATCAAGTTTCCACTTGCAACAATTTGAAACCAAGTACTACACGATTGACAGCCTTCACTGTGAGGCAGAGAATTCACCTGCACTACAAGCGTTTTAGAGAGCTACTGAACCCATTTTCTTCTTCGCCCGGCACCACAGTCCACAGTGTTCTGGAACTTCTGGAACTTCTGTGCCCGCCCCGGCACCAACAGTGGCATCGATCGAATGAAACGCAGCGCATGCGCATAGGGCAATGAGCCTATGAGGGTCTCAGTTTCCGAGCTTCTCTTACCCTAAATTTCACGGGAAATGGCCTGTGTATGTCACCGAAGCTGATCTAAGCGCAAATGTCTTTCATGTGGTTCAATTTTTGTTCACAAAATGCTGTTCATTCACGGAACCGATTGACCAGTTTCCAGGAACGACTTACCGTAATGGGAATGCATGGGAAAAGAAAGTTATAATTGATCCTTTATAAAGTTCACACCTTTATAATCCTTTCTTAGGCACTGAAAATAATTTTTTTCAATCACGGCTGGTGGCAGGGAAGGATTTACATCGTCGGAGTCTCATGGGAAAGGGCAGTTGTACGCCGAAAACCATCGGAAAAAGAAGTACGTGCGTTATAAATAGGCGGTTGTGGAAATAAAAGTTGTGCTAGAAATAATATGTGGATATAGCGTGCGTCGAAATATTTACATGCAAAAAAGTAAACAAGGCAAAAATTTGTATCGGTAATTGAAGTTTCCCTATCTATATGCAGTGAAAAAGGAATTTAAAAACGAGACCGTGGTGGTCAAAGAAAAAAGAAACCAAATGTCATCGGGAGGGTGAGAGATAGTTTTTCTTTAGAAGAAGCAATGTTCGAAATATATGTGATGAAAATTTAAAGTCATTGAAGTAAAACTAAATATTTGAATGAGCACGATTTGTGTAATTAAATGTAATGCGGTTAATCACTTAATTATGCAGGTTGGGCGGCGCAATAGAAATGTTGACGTGCGGAGATTCAGAGGCGTGATTAGCAGAACACAGTCGTCAAAAGCACATTTCCTGAACTGATGATGTCCAGAGAATATTGACTTATGCCAGTGTGAATGAACTTGTAACCTGGAGGCATGACCGTGTCCTGTGCTGTTGGAAAACGTAATATAGGAGAGGTCGCATTTTTGTAATGTACTTGTGTGTAGTTAAACTTGTAGAGCGATTATTTGGCCAGTCAATCATTAGGATAGCGTTGTCATGAGGGCTATTACGCTCGTATAATTCACAATTCTATTAATCGCGTTAATGTGCTTGTAATAGAGGGTAGTGTGTTGGAGGTAGTCGTGGGTGCACTACACCTTTATGATATGTTGTTGGATGGTAGCCTCATAAAACGTGTAATAGGATGTACCACAGTAATCATAAATTTTGCAACGGCATCTTGAGTATCAAATACCTGACGACGCAAGCAGTATCTCATCAAGGCAGATGCGCACAGAAAACGCACTGTTGTAAGTGGGTCTCTTCATCTCGGTGAGTACCTCAATCTTTGTGCGTATTTTGTAATCAATCTTCACTGCTTTGGTGTGTGAATTTTCCTATGTCGTTTGTATTTCATTGCGGGTATTATCGTATGTATTTTCTTTCTTGTGTATTTCATGGTTTCGTGGAGGTATACCAATTCCTCAATTCCGAGAATCCGGTCTCCCTGTTAATATAAATTAATGAGGGGCACCGGACTTTGTCTCGTGACAGAGTGAGGGTGGTATTTAAACAAAAATAATTTCAGATATCTTCAAAAATAGAAATCAAAATATTTAAATTAGGTTACCGCTGCGGCAGCTATAATTCATTCGTGAAAAGAATGTCTCCCAAACGCTCGTTCCATGTTGAGCGAAATTTCACGCTCTGTGAGCGTTAGCGATATCCTATTAAAAAGAAAAAAAGAAAAACAGTTTATTTCGAACAAAGAACATACAAAAAAGCTCATCAACGGTCTTTAAAATATCTTAAAGTAAGGATCCTTAGTACACACACTTGAGTATCGTGGTACCCATGTCACCAGGCGAAACAATTAATTGAGGGCAATGTATTCTTGTCGTTCTTCAATCTAGGTTTGATAATATATGTAACTACAATTAGAAAAGAAGATATAATTTTAGTTACGGTGCAGTGTTGAAACACTCTTTTTAGTGCGCACTTACATTGAAATACGAGCTCAGGGACGTTTGGTATAAGGAACTGGACCACATTGTTTAACGATAGGTACATGTATCCGCAGTCACGAGTCAATAATTTGTGGTTGTCTTCTACACTAAAATTAAAAGTATGGAATGTGAATTTAAAATGTCATGTTAACCTTGTTATCAAAAACTCCGTTACAGGAGCTCCAGGTTAGAGCTCTTATCCCATCATGTTACTCCGTACCCTAACAATTAGTTTTTTTACCCTAGCGTAGGTAATTTACCCAGAAGCGTTTGGGTAGGCTGGTTCGCTCATGCAATCGATGGCGTGGCACGCAGAATTCTCGACGACCGAACGCGTTTCGAACTCGTTTTATCGACTGCTTGATCATAAGTGGCAACAAAACAACGATACTAGATAGGCCAGAACTGACTCAACTCTGACATTAGATGGAAATCAATGCGAATAATACTGGCAACCAGGATATTTGACCCACACCTTTAAGAATGAAACACATCTTTTCAAACAAATGATATTAATTTTTTTAACAGTCATGAGACGCGGGTGTTTCTAGCCCTTCGGTGTATATAATTCCTTCATGCAATTATTTGCTCTCTTTAACAACCAAACTTATGATTAGTATAATGCGAAATAAATGGAGATTTTTAAATATGATTCCTAAAAGAATCTTTAAGAACTCACATGGAATCTGATGAATTTTAAAAAATGTAGCACTCATGAAAACCTGAGAAGTACTTTTTTTTTTACTAGGTTTTGAACCCAATATTTTTGCATGTGCCTCTCTCCTTGGCGCAGACAAAAATCAGCACGATTACGCAGGCTGTTCATTACTGCGCGAGTGAGATCTGGATTTGTACATGGATGAAAACCTCGGTGGATGCCTTTGAGTTGGTTTTTGCTTTCGGAGATATCTGGAAGGAAGAGTTTACCGTAAAAAAACTACAAATCTACTCCAACTCAAGGCATCCATCGAGGTAGAAATTTCCCGAATTGGACCAGATCTCGTCAGCGCCGTAACGAAAGGCTTGCGTAATAGCGTCGATTCTTATCTACGCTTAAGGAGGCGACACATGAAGAATGTTGTACTCTAAAAGTAATCAAAATAAAACCAGTATTTCTCTGAATTGCACAACTGCTACGTTTTTTAAAATCCGTTCCTTTGTTTTGAGGGTCATAAAACATTCTTTTAAGGCCCATATTTAAAAATCATCCTGTGCATGAATCTCGACTAGGGATTTACTTCATCTTGCCTGTGTGTGAACTTGGACTGATTTTATTTGGAAACGCATGTCCTCTTCATGTCAAAAAGTTTAACGCATTCTTCATTATAAACAAGGGAAAAAGGCTCTTAACAAGAACCCTGCGTGTTTTCCACCCAACGGGACTTACCATTATTTGGAAATAATTGCCTTTTAGAAACAAATTTTTCTCGTCAAACTTTGCTTGTCATTTGTAGGTGAGTGTATCCATTGAAAGAAGTTCTCTTGAATGCCGCGAGCTTCCACTTTGGCCATAAGCCTTTTGTGGGACACATGATTGAAGGCATTCTGAACGTCATTCCCCTCAGGGGGATACAACTATTGTATCTATGGGAATTAGCGCTCACAGGAGGAAAATGTGTGAGGGTCCGAGCTGTGAGTTAGATAGGCCTTTTTTTTGTTGAAATCTAATGTTTTTTGCTATGTTAAGGACCACCTTTTTTCGGTTCACTGTTGTCCTGTTTTTCAGCACCTTCTACTTTCTTCTTCAACTTTTATCTTGTTTCATGAACTTCTTCCTCAACTTACTGTTTCTTTATCCCTTCTACATAGATTCCGCATTCCCTTATCTCCATACTAAATGTTGCCTTCCTTTTTCCTCTCTTTGATACGCTCTTTTTTTTTGTAGCGTTTAAGGAGGCTTAAGCTAACATCTAATCTAATCTAAGCTAATCTTCTGAACGTCATTACATATAAGGCTTACCTCTTTCGTACTGCAAAAGATTCGGTTGACTTCTCCAAAGAAATCGAGTATGTTTTTGAAACAACTACATTTTTCCCAGAACCCGTGCTGAGTGTCTGCAATCAAATTTTGGGTTT
The DNA here is from genome assembly GCA_014220935.1 of Platorchestia sp. MABIK. Lineage (NCBI taxonomy): Eukaryota > Metazoa > Arthropoda > Malacostraca > Amphipoda > Talitridae > Platorchestia > Platorchestia sp. MABIK. Next base: position 14,630 of record JACJUY010005344.1, on the reverse strand, counting down.
GGAGATTTTTCATTATTCAGACTTAGATCAATTTTTCTATCGTTTTAGAAATAACAGATATCGAGCTGCCTGGACGATAGTTATTTGGTATTTGTTTGTTCCCTTTTAAAAATAGTAGTATCATTTGCCTGCTTTCGCTGATTATTTCGGATGCTTCTTAAAGTATACGAAGAGTTAAGCCGCCAGGTCCGGTCAATTTGTATTAATTGAAGAGGATAAGCTCTTCTTTAACATCTTCCTGCTAGATTATGTTGTTAGATGTAGTCACCTTTGGGCCTAAGTTCTAGAACAGTGGTTCTTACCTGGGGGCCCGAGCCTCTGCAGTAAAGCCTGATTTTCCCAGTAATATTTTCGACAAAAGAGTGAACTTTCAATGTTGAATAAGTTTGGAGATCTATTTTCAATATTATTCGCTGTGAGCCTTCATTTACCAGTCCATTCGCACACAATTTCCCCTGACATTGACTCTACCTAACCCCTTTACTCTTTACAAAGGGTGCTGTATGAACGTGTACATGTCTCGTTGGTTACTGCATTCTGAAATGACTTCAAGCATCAGCTCATAGTGGTGTGAGGAATTAAAGGCTCTGATTGATCACACAAGAACAGTGTCTCAGAATCAGCCTCGCATTTAAAATCTAGTGTCAAAGAAACGGCGCCAAAACTCCCAATAATTCTTTTTTCTGACATCTAATAGCAATGAAGTAGTATCAAATATGTCAATGATATAATTGATTCATGTTAAATGAAATAGAACCAATAGATCTGGACACGTCTGGGGTTTGCTTTAATCGTAACCTTATAAGAAACTTAAAAAACGAAGAAAATTCCGAGAAAATTTATCATCTTAACTGAGAATATGTTTCGGAGTCCCGCTCCATTATCAGTTTAAAAAGCAAAAATAATTACGCGTGAAATAAAAGATCAAAGTATAATGAATTGTAGGTACTAAAAATATATCATGAGAGTAAAAATACAAAGTGTGCCACAGAAAAACAAAAACAAGCAAGGAAGCACACAAAAAAACACACCTAAAATACGAGTATGAAATTAAGTTGAGCTGGTAATGCCGAGGTTTCTACCTATTCACTATTTGTAAAGGGTAAGAACTGGCTATGTTGTTCAAATCAGGGTTTCGCTTGAAATTTTGCAGGGACTCTAAAAATCCTAAGGTTATAAGGGGTCGAAGCAGAATGTAAAATTTTAAAATCGGCAGGAGATATCGGGACATTGCATTTTTCTGTATGATTTCGCACTTCAGAAAGCGATAGGTGTGCTAGTTGATTTCCAGTACGGAAGCTTCTACCTCTATGCTCTGCCACTCTGATATAGAAATTTCGAGAGTCATTCCGACGTCCGAAGATGTGCATTGCACACAATTATAAGAGTACACCAAAGAGGCTCGCATAATTGGGAAGCGTATCTTTGTACCGAAAAAAACAACCTTGTAGTTTTACTCTCGTGATATATTTTTAGTACCTGCAGTTCATTGTACTTTGGTCTTTGATTTCAGACGTAATTATTTTCCTTTTTTGAACGGATGATAGAGCAGAACTCCGAAACGTATTCTTAATAAAGATGATAAATTTTCTTGGAATTTTCTTCGTTTTTAAGTTTCTTAATCGATAGATTCAATGGAAAATCCATGTTTTTTGTTTCTGCCTCAACCTTAAGCGCCACATTTATTAAAAAACCCTAGGAGGGAGGGGGGCCTAAAAGGAACAAATATTTCTTTAAGGGGGACATGGGAGTAAAAAGGTTAAGAACCACTGTTCTAGAATTTCAGTTCAATATTTCCTACTGACAACTGAAGAAAATTACATACTCAGGATTCTTGCTTTACTGGCAGCTGTTTGGGCTTGACTGTCAATGTCGATCAAAAGTTTAATGGTATGTTCCTTGTTTTTCACTAGCATAATTGTGTAAGCATTTTTGGCTTGTGCTGCAACCGTGATATTTTTAATTTCGCTTGGTACGTCTGATCATCCGTTTGACGAATTTACACACCCAAATGTGCTCCTGGCAATGGGATTCTCTTTGGCACATTGTAAGTTATTTATATGATTGCATTCAGACATCTATCAGGCGTCTTCTTATCTTGCGAGTACACCAGGAAGCATTATTGGTCGGTTTCAGTCACTTTGTTGAGATACAATGCTCTGAAGGGGGGAAAATTTTATCATTTAGAAAGGTGAAGCATTCTTGTGCATTTTCGTCACTAACTAGATCTAAAAAATCAATACAGCCAAGCTCTTTTTCAGTTAATTCAAAAGTTTACCTGCTAATAATTTGAAACAATGCATTTTCGTGTTACTTAAAATTCTTGCCATTGACTGCTAGCGAAAAGTAGATAACATGATCTCTGACTTAGTCCGTCAGCTCTAACGGTGTTTATTCTGAGGTCCGGCGGTATGATAACGAGGTCTAATCCATTATTTATCTTGTAGGTTTCAGGGCATGCTGCTGCATAGAATTTGCTTTTCGGAGATCTATATGCTCGCTTCCAGGGGTTTACCTTCGTCATAAGGCCAGTCTTAAGGATATAAGGAAGGTTGAAATCATCCACAATATGGGTTTTGTGTGGAGTACTGATAAACAGGCAAGGTAATCTGAAAGCTCGCTCAACAGGGGTAATAATGACATAAAGGAATCCTCGGAAAGTTTACTACAGTAATTTCAAAAGTAAAAAGGAAAAAAACGAAGCACTCTGAAACACTGTGAAGAACATCCCATTTGAATGCCCGTACAAGTCACACAAAACATTTCTTGTTATACTGTCGCTAAATACACCATCGCTTGGGATAAACTATTGAACCCGTAGACTTAATATAAGCAAAAAGATTATCAATTCGAATTGAAGCTACAGTGCAGATAGCTAAGGTTGTGCAATTGAAATGGTTTTGGTCGCTGTGAATCTTTAAGGTGAAATGAAGTAACAAAACTACTTCCCATGGGAGGCTATTTGGTTACTTATCACCTATCAATAATTGTTCGGATCAGTGAATAACAAGGAGAAAATTTTACAATCATATGAAAAAAATAAAGATTGAGCTATTGAAAGTCATGGTACGGTTTAAGAAAATAGCTCTCGAGGTAAGATAGTAGCTCTCTTATAAATACGCGGCACTCGTACATGTTCAAAACGAGTCTAAACTGAGGTTCCCAAGATGGATGAAATACGATAAGTTTAGCGAAGGATCTTGTATTCACTTCTCACTAAAGATGTGATGAAAAACAATAGCCAAAAGACACAAATACAAATTGTTGAATAGTTGAAAAATTAATTGATCCGCTTATTGTTACGAGAAACTCAAGCGCTAGTAACCTCATTGTTACATGCACTGCGACCGATAAACCTCATATTTAAAAACGACAACAAACGATAGTGTGAGCTTACGATTAAAAGCGTTCGAAATCAACCGACGCTTCAAGGTGGCTTGAAACAATTCAATTTTTCAGATTATAAAAGCATGATAAACAAGTCAACAAATTACATGAAGAGTACAAGAAGAAACAAACCCTGCAAAAACATTTATTTATTTTCAAATTGTTGAAATTAGCATCTGTCGACCTGGAATACTTAGTCGCAAGCGAATGTCAACACACAACAAGATAGTGGGCTGTGTAATTTTACATATCATATTACATTTCATGTACCACCAACCACTTCATATATGTGATCAATAGATGGAAAAGTTTGATCAAGACTTCATTTGGTAGTAAACGTATAAGACCCAATGGGGAAATAAGGAGGATAGAACTCGTGAGAAGGTTCGAACATATCCATGAAGACACAAATTGTCAACATTCTCAATAGGGGAGTGAATGATGCCACCCACAAGAGGTTAATACACGCGAACGCCTAATTTTCCGGGTGAATTTGTCTCTCAATAAAAGAATATTTCAAGACCAACTCTGTATCGTCGCGAATGCATGGTGATTTTTTAGGCAACTCATACTAGGTGAAATTTGTGATTTCTATTCTTCGTGTTGTTTTTTCAACGATTAGATGTTATGAATTTCTAATTTACAAATATATTATTTTTTCAACCTATGATACGGGGATAATTGCGATAGTTTATTTTTGGATTATTTAAGCAAAATTAACGCAGTAAATTAAACTGAATGAATCAAAGTCTGTAGTTCGATGTAATTTTCTAATAAAACCACTCGGATTTACCATGATAAAATTCAATGATTTGAGCCTTTTCAATATGATCATGACTATTTGGATAAACATTTGATTGCGCTTGAAAAAATACAGAACATATTTCGCGTCATGAAGGTCCTAAATTATAATTTAAACGAACCATGTTATTTACACAGTGGCCATGCCATAGGTTAAATATATAAATGTGATGAACAAAATAAAAAAATCTATTTTTATGGATATGTACAGTATATTATTCTCAACATGACGACTGAAAGCTTATGAATACTATAAATACTACTAAACAATGCCTCGGAATGTGTTCGCTTTAAGTTAGGAAAAGAAAAGACTTGGAACACTCCACTGAACAGACGAAAATACTTTCTAAATGATTTCCAAGTGATGAGAAAATGTTGCACGAACAGAATATAGAAATCACTGCAGAACACGCATGTCTAATGAGCATACACGCAGAAATCATTCCCATGTTAATGTATTTATACATGCGTGTGTACTTATGACGTAATGATACTGGTAGAATATCACAATGTTTGATCCAATTTTACGATATTTCATAAGAAATTGGATGTATATTTTTTGCTTTCATCCTCGTGCACATAACTGTAAGGCGTTTCTTGATTTTGTTTCAGATTCTTCGGTTATTAAATTGTTTCGTAATTATATGTCATTTTAGTATTTACATGGTAACAGGTGACTGTTGAGCTTTGCCTAATAACACAGGTCTAATTTATAAAAATCAACACACAGAATGCAAATCGTTACTCATGCTTAAGCTTGATGTCATGTCATGTAAACTGTCAAAAGTGCTTTCACTCCACAAAGAAAATGTATCGTCAATGAAATTGTGTTGTCTCTTATAATTGTAGTTACATATATTATAAAATCTAGATTAAGCAACATTAGGAATACATTGGCCTCAATTATTTGTTTTCGACTAGTGACATGGGTGTTACTTTATACTCATGTGCGTGCATCATTTAAAAGTATTTACTGTAAGATATTTTAAAAAACAATCATGCACCATCTTTATTGGAAACAAACTGTTTTTCTTTCTTTTCATGGATTTCAAAACCCTTGTTAAACGTGCTCTGCACTTTTTAAATTGAATCGTAGACGGAAGAATGTAGTAGAGTTACGAGTCGTCTTCGTACGAGTCGTCTTCGTACGAGCCGTCTTCGTTAGAACCGCAAAGGCACGCAAATATTCGGCTGAATACAGAGGTCGATTCTTCATCACTCAATTGAGAATTTTGATCTGCTTGTTGGGACGTCAGTTGCCGCTGAGAGCCAATCGTGCTTAGTGACGAATTAGACGAATTTATACATGAGCTACTTGACCTACCAGGCGGAGATGTGATCGCTGTATGGGTACGAGAATGTGCTGAGAAAGTGGAAACCGGTCGGCGAGCTTTTTGGCGGGCAACTTGAGAATGATGAAAGCCTGATTTTGTTGTAGAAGATGCAGAATTATTACCAGACAGAACACGAACGGCTGGGACCATCGATTCGGGCGCTTGCCAATCACTTCTATTGCTATAAAAATTGTTTTCTTCAAAATAAGACTGAGACTGACACTCCGGCGGCGGGTTTGTTGGTACCGAAATAGAAGGATTGAAAAATGAATAAGAATTTTCTGAAGCAGTGTTTCGACCTACCAAAGAAGTGTTAGGTTCAACGTAGGCAGTATCTCTCGTGTATTTGCCTGGACTTCGAACGTCCAACCGAGCAGGTGTTGAGGACTGCGATGTTGACGCACCAGGAGACAACAAACCTCGCGCGTTGGTTGCTCCACCTTGCAGCGTCGCAAGAACTCGCTCCCTGCACTGCTCTTCGGTGAACTCATACGGGCATTCTTTGTTCTGAGCAGTGTTGAATTTGAAGCATTTATACGATTCGTACTTGCTATATTTGCCTTTTCTAACCATTTTCCCAGTAAAAAGAATATTTGAAAGAGAGTGATCATTAGCAACGGGCTTACAGTTCTGGAACAACCATCGGGCATCGTCTTCATCAACCTCAATGGCAATTTGTAATTCGTGGGGGCCGTGTCGCTGTTTGTTAAAACAAGAACTTGCATGCAGGTATCCGCCCCATGCATTGAAGAGGGCTGAATTATCGTCATCGAGATCAACTTTGTCGAGTTGGTAATCATAATTCGCCTTTGTTAACACGACTCGCGTGAAACTCCTTGAGTTGTAAATGGCTTGATCTATGAGATACAGATTGGGACCCAGCTTCTGTAGCACAGTCTCCCATTTCAAAACGAAAGTTACATTCCCGTAATAGTTGTGGGAAGACATCGGCTGGCATGGGGCGAACCACAGCACCTGAAAAGCATAAAAATCAAAACATGCGGAAATACAAGCAGAATAATCAGAAAATGATTGTTTTTAAGAGATGCTGACGTGCTCATCTACTGTCTCACACACTGAAATTTGCTGTTACAGAATATGCTCTAAATTTTGAAGTTCTAATGTTTTTACTCTGGAGGTGAAATTCAATTAGTTTGCGATCATTCATTCTCTTCCTAGATGGAAGCTGCACCTCATTATCAAGCGTTTCATTTCATAAGCAGCTTAGCGTAGGTATCTCACACGCATTGACGATTTTTTTTAACATCGAGTTAGATGCGTGGTCGGACTCCAAAATGACCACAATAAATGCGAAGTAACGCAACGAAACCATTTAATATTAATATTTCACATAACGCCCAGCATGTTTGCATTCCTGAATTTTAATACCATAATCTATGTAGTTCCATAAATACTCTTGCACATAAACTGTAAAGTACAAGTAGTAAACAGGACTGGACTATTACATTCTTTTTCTTTACTCCAACATAGAAAGTTAAACACAAACTTTTCGGTTTTAAATTGGAAAGTTTGTTTCTCTCATGAATATGTTCGTCTCATTTCGTACCTAGTGTAATCAAATTTTCTGTCATCGAATAACTATGCAAAGAATTTTTACGTAATGAACACAAATTGTGACCTAAATTTGTTATCGAAATTCAGACTGACATTTCAAGCAGATGAAGGTAGGACTACGACAATCCTATGTATGAAGGCACTCAAATTACAGCAAGCTGGCACTGCCACATGAAATTTAGTTTATAGTTTCGAGAAACACATGGTACCAAACGCAGTACTCTCATTTTAAAAATTCAAAAATGATTTTGATAGGAAATCAGTTCGGGATTTTAACAAGAACGTAATCGGTTAGTTTTCATGTTTGTCAAATTCTTGTGACAGATCAAGCCGGCAATGAAAAATAATACGGCGTCGCAAAATAGAAAATTTAAAACCCCTTCATCTCGTGCGCAATGCACCAGTATGGTAGAATAACAACTTTTTTTTCCGAGAAAGCAAATGCTGTCGAAATGGAATCCAAAAGAACATTCCACTTTTGTCAGTTGTGAATGTTGGCATTAACTCAGCGAGAATAACGATCACGACGCACCAGTTTCGTGAGTCGCTTATGGCTGTTGGCGAGCCGCTGAGGCACGAGGTACCCCCTTTCAATGGCCTGCTCGAAGTCATCGAAGTGAAGGCAGCGCCCAATGTCATCGAGATGCTCATATGTCGGGCTGGTCAGCTGCTGCACGACCTGGAAGCTGGTCCTCACCATGATGCGCTGTGGGCCAACTCTGGAAACTACTATCACTACCTACTTTGAAGAGCTGAAGTGAGAAATTAGGGTGGTATTTAAACATACGTAGCTCTTTTGTTGTTGAAGTGTGAGTGGTAATGATTTATTGAATTTTTTCTTTCTTTTTAAATCGTTGACGATGTAGCTGGAACATAAAAAATGTAAATTCAGAGAAAACATTGGTTGTACTCACCGAATCAAATGTATATTTTAAGCTAACTTGTGATCATTTTCGATCAAATAAAAGACTACATTCATGATCACAGGCATTCATGATCCCACATCGGATATTTTCGACGTCGAGGAGGTTAGAATTACGGGCACGCTAACATTCACATTGATCTCACTTTTACATCTTGCGTTGTCAGGTAACACTTGTACGCATAAACAATCGTTGAGAGAGAGAATGGTTAGATGACATCAGACGACGCAAATGAAGAACACTTCGAGGCACCAGGCATCCCAAAGAACACAAAATTAGACTAGAAAAGACTTTGATGAAAACTGGATAATAAAAGCTGTAATGTCAACAACGCTGACGTTTTGAAATAAATATACATATGATCACGGAGTTAATTAATTGGAAATTTGTTTTATAATTCAAACTGCACATAATTCCGTCAACCTAAGACATTTTGCACGTATCACATAAAAATGACATTAAATTTCAATTCTTACATAATATCTTCAAATTACCCAGCACCTCAAGGGAAACGCACATCAGGAACAATGAAATTTGCAATATTAGCCCAATTTTCATCATCGTCTAATTGGAAATTCATTGGTGAAATTCATCCAATCATTACCTTTGTCACTACGCTTGAAAAATTAAAACTTTGAAGAATTTGCTAACCATTACCTGGAAATAATTTGCAAAAATTTTCATTTAGGCGCACATAAATGAAGAGCTAAACAGAAGGGTACAGTAAATTTTCTAAAAAAAAATGAGTTCACTTTTCAGGGCTGAAATATTTAGTTTCAAATCAAAAAAGTGATCGTGGTGTAAAGAATACTCTGTACACTTCAACGGACATTTCTTTTGAAGCTTTGAACAAAAATATTTTGCGTTTGTTCCGCAAATTTCACTCAAAGAAAAGATGTAGACAGGCCGATTCTCAATTCCCTCATAACCACAGCACTAGACAGCAGCGGTCTCCGTTATTTCCACTAAAATCATTGGCAATTCAAAATAGCACAGCTGGAGCAGCACGAACAATATTCGTTGCAAGTTATTAACTTTACACTTATAATCAAATTTTCAGAATTATCGTAAGATCATACAACATAAACAACTCAAGTGACTTGAGAGTGAACGATAGCGCTAATTTTTTTTCTACTTCCGTGAAAAAAACGGACCACTACCAACAAATTGCACAGTTAATCCCAAACAAGGATTCGAAATTTCAAAGAGTATGAACAATCGTAATATGAACAAACAAAACGAATGACCTCTTCTCGCGCGAGAATTCCACGAATGAATTGAGAACGCTTTCAGTGTTGTTTCCTGTAGAGAAAATACATCAAAGCCATTTTATCTTGAATCCACCAAACAATGAGTCATTCTTCATACCTGGCTCCTGTTCCCTAGTTCTTGCAGCATCTGGCAATAATATTATCTGTGCAGGTGAAGTATTATCAGCCACTACGTTGGAGAATGAAGCGTTTCATTCTTTTTTTGTAAAAAAAAGATGCCTGAAAGTCATGACAGTTATATTTAGCGAAACGCTCTGCGACCAGTTAGTATTGAACTTTTAATCAGAAATAACTAGACATTTCAGTGAATAAAATAAGTGCACAAACCAATTGTTTTGGAAAGACATAGATCGCTACCCCTGTAAGCGTCACACGTTTCTCTGTCCCAAAATATAAATCGATAAAATGAAAATAAGAGCAACCTGAGTTTAGGACCCATAAAAAAATCATCTCACTCATCGTATGACGAACAATATAAACACATTATTAAACGAGGAATATAAACATACATTTTTATGGGCAAGCAAAATTGATATTTGAATTAACACGAATGACAATTCTTTGTATGAAGAAAACATTTTACGGAATGAATTAGTTCCATCTGGCAGAAACTATTCATGATATTTCAAATCTTGTTTACTGTATTTTGAAATTTATTAGCAACACAGCAATTCCTTCCGAACCATTTTTGGAAAGTTTGAGTACATTCATGCAAAATGCCGTCTTGGTTTCATGAACAATCATAAACATCTACTGAGTTAACTCTATGCAAAACTCTAATAGTTCTGAGTAGCGGCACACAAGCAATATAAATTCACATGACATCTCGAAGGCTCTTCTATAGTCTCGTCCCTCGAGCAACTCCGTGACACGAAACATCTCCGAAACAGACACGTTCCGCACGCTTTTGAAACGTGTCCACACTTTACTTATTTTATTTTTAACTACTAAAGGTTGAACCTCCAATCCGATTAATTAAGACGATTGTAACAGAGAGATTGAGAGAAGTTTAAGTTGAAGATGCATAACAATACCCGAAAATTTTCAGCATCTCGGTTGGCACAGCTGATGTTTTTCTTATCTCCAAGCTTGCTCATGGAAATCATGACGTTACAAGAGTGGTAAGAAAACCCACTGTTTTTATGAAGAATTGAAAGGGTGAGTCAGTCTGTTACGATGTAGCATTAATTATCTGAAGAATCGAGTTGCTTGCTAAGTTAACCAGACCTCGGAAAGTTTGAGCAGTCTTAATTTACTACTTTTTCCTTTGATACATTGCATACATACATCGCATTGCTTATACATTGCATATTTCTGATCAAAAAATTTCTTGAATGGAATTGCAGACGTGATGTGGATTAGTGAAGCGATTAGGAGAAAGAGAATGTAGTTCAGTTAAATTAAAGGCAATAGAGTGATAAAGTATTACAGTTTAAATAAAAGAGCTCATTTTTACGTTTTTAAATTGTGTTTCGATATACCTGACATTTTTTAACGATCTCATGCTAAATGCAATTAATTTGAAATGAAAACTGTGTAAATGAATTTTACCTTTTCAACTCGCATGGTGCAGTATTGAAATGTACATCCTACCCAGCTGATATAGGAAAAGTACAATTATTCATCTCGTTGAAATTACTTAATTTAATTGAGCAAGATAACTCCGGGCCAAAACACCCTTGATTACAATTTCATTTCCTGTCATTTCAGTAACAATATTAAAAAACTAAAATTTTTAAAAATACGTAAGGCGGAAAATATATCATTGCATACCATTCAACATTCGCAACGCTTATACGGTGTCGTTTCACATGATATGAACTATTTATTTTAGTTAACTTAATTTCGCCTCAACGATTCATTGCAAGTGACGTAAAATCTCCTACCTCTTGTACAACGTCCTGATATCAATGAGCAGGCCTGGATCGAGTCGTAGGAGGCATCAGCCTAGCTAGCTCTCTGCGCTGGCAGGAGCAAGAGTGAGCATCTCGATGAGACGCTTGAGATAATGAGAAGAAAAAAGCACTCGTGCAGGATGTCGGTTGCATGGTACGCCCGTCTCATCCTGCGAGAGGAAAAGATTAGTAAAGAATGGACAGATAGCTTTCCCAATTACACAACAGTTTCTGAAACAGATGTCGCGGATTTTGTGGTAGGTGCATGGCTAGGGTTAACACTGAGGGACGCCAATTCCCCAAAGTACACTGACAAGCAAAGACACGATCAGCGTACCCCCTTGAGTGTAGCTCAGGATTGTGGAGGAGAGCTTAGCCCCCAAATGCACTAAACCATTATTCCCTTCAGCGCAATGCGAGTCTAGAAGCTTACAAAAAACGCTTCTGTGTATTTGAACCTAATTCCATTCAATCGGAGCCAACTTTAGGATCCATTTGAAACGTTCCTTTTTTTAGGTAATTTTGTGGATGTAGTGAGAAACTTTCCTAAAACATAAAGAAAAAAATTAGTATAAGCATTTTAGAAGGCAGTCATTTCATTATTCAGCATGAATAAAGATGCGAATTAATAATCAGCATTACGAGTGGATTTGATTTTCATATCAGTTCATCTGAAATGAACTGATGTGACATCTTAGGAAAAGAATTTACTCGGGAAATTTCAGCGAGCGAGTTCAAGCCCTGAGTTTAATTATCTTGTTTTTCTGTTCCAGAATTGTTTTACAATTTTACTTTATTTTTTCATGCAGATGGGTATAATCCCAATGGGTACACAATAACTTTGTATTCAACAGTTCTTGTATTATTTTTGAATACTCAGATATTTTATTAAATTATTCTCATGCCGCACTCGTAAGAAACAATTCGATCATTCTGTAGTAATTTTTTACAAGATCAATAACTATAGGATGAATAACAAACAGTGAAATAACATTCAGCGGGGTTCCTGAACACTGAAACTAAAATAGTGGTCAAAATTATACGGAATCGCGGGAGACAGTGTGACCGCTTGTCTATCGAATGTCTAACATTTTATCTATGATAGTTGCATTTTAATTTTATTATTCCTAATTATTGAACTCTTTTCATGTTTCAAGAGTTGCACTGACAAAAGTCCGTTTCGACGAGAGTGATTAGCGATCCACAATTCAAATTTTTTAAACAAATTAAATTGTTCGATGCTTATACTGCTTAAAATAAAAGGAAAATAAAAAACGAATCACTCGTGCATTTGGGCTTGACATTTGTTCAAGAAGTGAGATAAATGTGTTTCTGTGGAAAATAGTAAATGAAGGAAACTGCAGTGCGCTGCTGAAAGCGGGCCAAGATGGAAGCGAAGGGAAACAGTAAAAGTGGAGGAACAAACGAGCTTTCTTAATCTTAAAATTAAAAAAAAAACACGAAGTAAATAAAACACAAACGCTAATTAGACAAAAAGAAAAACCTTGAACTTATACCAGAAAGCTATAACCTTGTTGAATCTTCTAACAAAGTGGTTGCTTCAACAACCTGTGTTGTTTAGTATAGAAGAGCCGCCCCGTTCACTTTTTAGGTCAATTTTTATAAGTTCAAATGAATTGCGATAATCATCGACAAAATGTCTCTTTGGATGCAATGTACATGGAAGCCCATGGATGTGGTTCACGTTCTGTAACCTTATAACACGCTGTTATATGGTACATGAGTTGAATAGATTTCGAATTATTACTTAAAACTACCTTAACTCGTGTACATATGTGCCTTATATTAAACTTTTGAAGTTCAACCACCGACTAATTAACATATGCTAATACAAAATCAAGGCTGCAGAGCTTAATTGCACTTCACACTTATCTGTACTATACATACGTGCCTGAATTCATCAGTTCTATCAATATCAGAAATATTCGTATCTGGGATGCAGGTACGCTGAACGCATTTTCTTTACTTTCATCAGTTTCCGCATCTTTGTTCTATCAGGACAAAAATGCTTTCAAAAACACCAACAGGAATGAAATCGCATAATATAACGTAAAACAATGGAGTAAAATATAATTTAGATCCGATTGAAATGAGCCTGAAGCTTAAAGTCATGGAAGAGAAATGTGTGCAAATTTTTCATGTACTGAGAAAATTGCATAGTTAGTGATCAGATAAGTAAGAGTGCTCAAATTTGAGTTTTAGAATGTCAGATCAAGGTCAAGCTACCGATGATAGAAATCGAATTTCAAAAAGATGAACATTCCAGTCGAATAATTCAGTAAGATATATTTCTCATTTAGAAGACGTTAATTGCCGAATGTGTAACTTTTTTTTTCGTTTAATATAGGAAATAGCAGTGAAAAATTCATAGATAAGTAATTTTTGCCCTTGATCGCTTAAAACTTTTAGTAACACAACTGGAGCGGAAGTACCATGGTCTAACTTAATTCTATAAATAAAAATTAAGTATATACGTTAACATAGTACAAAGTACTGTAATACCTAATGAATACCAATAAAATCTCACGGTAATAAAATGAGAAGAACATTAGTCTTCCTTGTTATCGATTTTGATGTTGGTGGCGGTTTTCATCGCTTACCACTATGCCACAAATGAAACATCGAACTCAGAATTTAGGTTGAAATATTTCAAGATTTTCTCAATCTTGGGAATGGAAATAAGACAAACAGAAGCAACAATTCCTTACTAGCTGTTTAACAACAAGTGCAGAAATGTTTCTCTCACGTTGACGGTTAGAAGTAAAATAAGAAGCAATTATCGAAGACTGCCGAATTCAACGTGAAAACTAGTGCTGAAAAAGCAATACTGCATTATATCTACGTGCATGCAGTGTGGGACTTAACAATACAAAGGCCACTTTAACGAGGACATGCATCAGTTACGCAGCACAATGCTCATATTTCAAGCTGCATAATGGACATCCAGTTGCGATTGAAGGTTATTTTACTTTAACCTAGTGAAACTATTAACGCTTAAGAAATTCATGGCAGCACGGAACTCGTAATAAAATTTAGAGTCATTAAGAAGTGCACATCTCAAATTTTTCACGAAAATTCATTTATTGACAAAACTGAAGCACATTCAATGTTGAATTTTAATATTAGAATTCGACCTTCAGAGATAATTCAATAGTTCAACAATTAGCTATTGTAGTGAAATATCTCATATCTTATAATAAAGCAATGCGGGGTATGTAGTGAAATATCTTATATCTTATAATAATGAAATGTGTTTCTAGGCTGGTTTAGGTAAAGCACAGAAAAGCTTTGAATGTCAACCGTTGGGCTAGATGATGTGAACAGAGCAACGAGAAGAGACATCGGAATGTTTGGTAGATCAAGTTTCTTGACCGTTGGACGGCTTAAGAGGGAAAAGTTGTCGCAGGACAGCCTTCGTGTTCA